>CAXHKU010000155.1:0-59109 GCA_964017125.1 Flabesymbios commensalis
GGAAACATCGGCTGTTATTACGGCAACTGCCCTGTAAATTTTGCGAAGTTTAATTAATTACTGCAAAAGTTATTAATGAGATTGGTGTGAAATTTGATTGAGTATCATTAAAGTTATTCATTTAGACGTCAATTCAGACGACAATTCTCAACTGTTTTCCATGTAGTTTTGCAGGCACCATCGGCTGGTATTACGGCAACTTCCCCGTAAATTTGGCGAAGTTTGATTAATTACTGCAAAAGTTATTAATGAGATTGGTTTGAAATTTGATTGAGTATTATTAAAAGTTATTCATTTAGACGTCAATTCAGACGTCACTTCTCAACCGTTTTCCATGTAGTTTTGCAGGCACCATCAGCTTGTATTACGGCAACTTCCGTGTAAATTTGGCAAAGTTTAATTATTTACTGCAAAAGTTATAAATGAGATTGGTGTGAAATTTGATTGAGTATCATTAAAAGTTATTCATTTAGACGTCAATTCAGACGACAATTCTCAACTGTTTTTCCATGTAGTTTTGCAAGCACCATCGGCTGGTATTACGGCAACTTCCCTGTAAATTTGGCGAAGTTTGATTAATTACTGCAAAAGTTATTAATGAGATTGGTTTGAAATTTGATTGAGTATTATTAAAAGTTATTCATTTAGACGTCAATTTAGACGTCACTTCTCAACCGTTTTCCATGTAGTTTTGCAGGCACAATCAGCTTGTATTACGGCAACTTCCCTGTAAATTTGGCGAAGTTTGATTAATTATTGCAGAAGTTATTAATGAGCTTGGTGCGAATTTTGATTGACTATTATTAAAAGTTATTCATTTAGACGTCAATTCAGACGTTAATTCTCAACCGTTTTCCATGTAGTTTTGCAGGCAGCATCGGCTGTTATTACGGCAACTTCCGTGTAAATTTGGCGAAGTTTAATTAATTATTGCAGAAGTTATTAATGAGATTGGTGTGAAATTTGCTTGAGTTTTATTAAAAGTTATTCACTTAGACGTCAATTCAGACGTCAATTCTTAACCGTTTTCCATGTAGTTTTGCAGGCAACATCGGCTGTTATTAAGGCATCTTCCCTGTACATTTGGCGAAGTTTGATTAATTACTGCAAAAGTTATTAATGAGATTGGTGTGAAATTTGATTGAGTATTATTAAAAGTTATTCATTTAGACGTCAATTCAGACGTCAATTCTCAACCGTTTTCGATGTAGTTTTGCAGGCACCATCAGCTTGTATTACGACAACTTCCGTGTAAATTTGGCGAAGTTTGATTAATTATTGCAGAAGTTATTAATGAGCTTGGTGTGAAATTTGATTGAGTATCATTAAAAGTTATTCATTTAGACGTCAATTCAGACGACAATTCTCAACTGTTTTCCATGTAGTTTTGCAGGCACCATCGGCTGGTATTACGGCAACTTCCCTGTAAATTTGGCGAAGTTTGATTAATTACTGCAAAAGTTATTAATGAGATTGGTTTGAAATTTGATTGAGTATTATTAAAAGTTATTCATTTAGACGTCAATTCAGACGTTAATTCTCAACCGTTTTCGATGTAGTTTTGCAGGCACCATCAGTTCATATGACGGCAACTTCCGTGTAAATTTGGCGAAGTTTGATTAATTATTGCAGAAGTTATTAATGAGCTTGGTGCGAAATTTGTTTGACTATTATTAAAAGTTATTCATTTAGACGTCAATTCAGACGTCAATTCTCAACCGTTTTCCATGTAGTTTTGCAGGCAGCATCGGCTGTTATTACGGCAACTTCCGTGTAAATTTGGCGAAGTTTAATTAATTATTGCAGAAGTTATTAATGAGATTGGTGTGGAATTTGCTTGAGTTTTATTAAAAGTTATTCACTTAGACGTCAATTCAGACGTCAATTCTCAACCGTTTTCCATGTAGTTTTGCAGGCAACATCGGCTGTTATTGCGGCATCTTCCCTGTAAATTTGGCGAAGTTTGATTAATTACTGCAAAAGTTATTAATGAGATTGGTGTGAAATTTGATTGAGTATTATTAAAAGTTATTCATTTAGACGTCAATTCAGACGTCAATTCTCAATCGTTTTCCATGTAGTTTTGTAGGAAACATCGGCTGTTATTACGGCAACTGCCCTGTAAATTTGGCGAAGTTTAATTAATTACTGCAAAAGTTATTAATGAGATTGGTGTGAAATTTGATTGAGTATCATTAAAGTTATTCATTTAGACGTCAATTCAGACGACAATTCTCAACTGTTTTCCATGTAGTTTTGCAGGCACCATCGGCTGGTATTACGGCAACTTCCCTGTAAATTTGGCGAAGTTTGATTAATTACTGCAAAAGTTATTAATGAGATTGGTTTGAAATTTGATTGAGTATTATTAAAAGTTATTCATTTAGACGTCAATTCAGACGTCACTTCTCAACCGTTTTCCATGTAGTTTTGCAGGCACCATCAGCTTGTATTACGGCAACTTCCGTGTAAATTTGGCGAAGTTTGATTAATTACTGCAAAAGTTATTAATGAGATTGGTTTGAAATTTGATTGAGTATTATTAAAAGTTATTCATTTAGACGTCAATTTAGACGTCACTTCTCAACCGTTTTCCATGTAGTTTTGCAGGCAGCATCGGCTGTTATTACGGCAACTTCCGTGTAAATTTGGCGAAGTTTAATTAATTATTGCAGAAGTTATTAATGAGATTGGTGTGAAATTTGCTTGAGTTTTATTAAAAGTTATTCACTTAGACGTCAATTCAGACGTCAATTCTCAACCGTTTTCCATGTAGTTTTGCAGGCAACATCGGCTGTTATTACGGCATCTTCCCTGTAAATTTGGCGAAGTTTGATTAATTATTGCAGAAGTTATTAATGAGCTTGGTGTGAAATTTGATTGAGTATCATTAAAAGTTATTCATTTAGACGTCAATTCAGACGACAATTCTCAACTGTTTTCCATGTAGTTTTGCAGGCACCATCGGCTGGTATTACGGCAACTTCCCTGTAAATTTGGCGAAGTTTGATTAATTACTGCAAAAGTTATTAATGAGATTGGTTTGAAATTTGATTGAGTATTATTAAAAGTTATTCATTTAGACGTCAATTCAGACGTTAATTCTCAACCGTTTTCGATGTAGTTTTGCAGGCACCATCAGTTCATATGACGGCAACTTCCGTGTAAATTTGGCGAAGTTTGATTAATTATTGCAGAAGTTATTAATGAGCTTGGTGCGAAATTTGTTTGACTATTATTAAAAGTTATTCATTTAGACGTCAATTCAGACGTCAATTCTCAACCGTTTTCCATGTAGTTTTGCAGGCAGCATCGGCTGTTATTACGGCAACTTCCGTGTAAATTTGGCGAAGTTTAATTAATTATTGCAGAAGTTATTAATGAGATTGGTGTGGAATTTGCTTGAGTTTTATTAAAAGTTATTCACTTAGACGTCAATTCAGACGTCAATTCTCAACCGTTTTCCATGTAGTTTTGCAGGCAACATCGGCTGTTATTACGGCATCTTCCCTGTAAATTTGGCGAAGTTTGATTAATTACTGCAAAAGTTATTAATGAGATTGGTGTGAAATTTGATTGAGTATTATTAAAAGTTATTCATTTAGACGTCAATTCAGACGTCAATTCTCAATCGTTTTCCATGTAGTTTTGTAGGAAACATCGGCTGTTATTACGGCAACTGCCCTGTAAATTTGGCGAAGTTTAATTAATTACTGCAAAAGTTATTAATGAGATTGGTGTGAAATTTGATTGAGTATCATTAAAGTTATTCATTTAGACGTCAATTCAGACGACAATTCTCAACTGTTTTCCATGTAGTTTTGCAGGCACCATCGGCTGGTATTACGGCAACTTCCCTGTAAATTTGGCGAAGTTTGATTAATTACTGCAAAAGTTATTAATGAGATTGGTTTGAAATTTGATTGAGTATTACTAAAAGTTATTCATTTAGACGTCAATTCAGACGTCACTTCTCAACCGTTTTCCATGTAGTTTTGCAGGCACCATCAGCTTGTATTACGGCAACTTCCGTGTAAATTTGGCGAAGTTTGATTAATTACTGCAAAAGTTATTAATGAGATTGGTTTGAAATTTGATTGAGTATTATTAAAAGTTATTCATTTAGACGTCAATTTAGACGTCACTTCTCAACCGTTTTCCATGTAGTTTTGCAGGCAGCATCGGCTGTTATTACGGCAACTTCCGTGTAAATTTGGCGAAGTTTAATTAATTATTGCAGAAGTTATTAATGAGATTGGTGTGAAATTTGCTTGAGTTTTATTAAAAGTTATTCACTTAGACGTCAATTCAGACGTCAATTCTCAACCGTTTTCCATGTAGTTTTGCAGGCAACATCGGCTGTTATTACGGCATCTTCCCTGTAAATTTGGCGAAGTTTGATTAATTATTGCAGAAGTTATTAATGAGCTTGGTGTGAAATTTGATTGAGTATCATTAAAAGTTATTCATTTAGACGTCAATTCAGACGATAATTCTCAACTGTTTTCCATGTAGTTTTGCAGGCACCATCGGCTGGTATTACGGCAACTTCCCTGTAAATTTGGCGAAGTTTGATTAATTACTGCAAAAGTTATTAATGAGATTGGTTTGAAATTTGATTGAGTATTATTAAAAGTTATTCATTTAGACGTCAATTCAGACGTTAATTCTCAACCGTTTTCGATGTAGTTTTGCAGGCACCATCAGTTCATATGACGGCAACTTCCGTGTAAATTTGGCGAAGTTTGATTAATTATTGCAGAAGTTATTAATGAGCTTGGTGCGAAATTTGTTTGACTATTATTAAAAGTTATTCATTTAGACGTCAATTCAGACGTCAATTCTCAACCGTTTTCCATGTAGTTTTGCAGGCAGCATCGGCTGTTATTACGGCAACTTCCGTGTAAATTTGGCGAAGTTTAATTAATTATTGCAGAAGTTATTAATGAGATTGGTGTGGAATTTGCTTGAGTTTTATTAAAAGTTATTCACTTAGACGTCAATTCAGACGTCAATTCTCAACCGTTTTCCATGTAGTTTTGCAGGCAACATCGGCTGTTATTACGGCATCTTCCCTGTAAATTTGGCGAAGTTTGATTAATTACTGCAAAAGTTATTAATGAGATTGGTGTGAAATTTGATTGAGTATTATTAAAAGTTATTCATTTAGACGTCAATTCAGACGTCAATTCTCAATCGTTTTCCATGTAGTTTTGTAGGAAACATCGGCTGTTATTACGGCAACTGCCCTGTAAATTTGGCGAAGTTTAATTAATTACTGCAAAAGTTATTAATGAGATTGGTGTGAAATTTGATTGAGTATCATTAAAGTTATTCATTTAGACGTCAATTCAGACGACAATTCTCAACTGTTTTCCATGTAGTTTTGCAGGCACCATCGGCTGGTATTACGGCAACTTCCCTGTAAATTTGGCGAAGTTTGATTAATTACTGCAAAAGTTATTAATGAGATTGGTTTGAAATTTGATTGAGTATTATTAAAAGTTATTCATTTAGACGTCAATTCAGACGTCACTTCTCAACCGTTTTCCATGTAGTTTTGCAGGCACCATCAGCTTGTATTACGGCAACTTCCGTGTAAATTTGGCGAAGTTTGATTAATTACTGCAAAAGTTATTAATGAGATTGGTTTGAAATTTGATTGAGTATTATTAAAAGTTATTCATTTAGACGTCAATTTAGACGTCACTTCTCAACCGTTTTCCATGTAGTTTTGCAGGCAGCATCGGCTGTTATTACGGCAACTTCCGTGTAAATTTGGCGAAGTTTAATTAATTATTGCAGAAGTTATTAATGAGATTGGTGTGAAATTTGCTTGAGTTTTATTAAAAGTTATTCACTTAGACGTCAATTCAGACGTCAATTCTCAACCGTTTTCCATGTAGTTTTGCAGGCAACATCGGCTGTTATTACGGCATCTTCCCTGTAAATTTGGCGAAGTTTGATTAATTACTGCAAAAGTTATTAATGAGATTGGTGTGAAATTTGATTGAGTATTATTAAAAGTTATTCATTTAGACGTCAATTCAGACGTCAATTCTCAATCGTTTTCCATGTAGTTTTGTAGGAAACATCGGCTGTTATTACGGCAACTGCCCTGTAAATTTTGCGAAGTTTAATTAATTACTGCAAAAGTTATTAATGAGATTGGTGTGAAATTTGATTGAGTATCATTAAAGTTATTCATTTAGACGTCAATTCAGACGACAATTCTCAACTGTTTTCCATGTAGTTTTGCAGGCACCATCGGCTGGTATTACGGCAACTTCCCTGTAAATTTGGCGAAGTTTGATTAATTACTGCAAAAGTTATTAATGAGATTGGTTTGAAATTTGATTGAGTATTATTAAAAGTTATTCATTTAGACGTCAATTCAGACGTCACTTCTCAACCGTTTTCCATGTAGTTTTGCAGGCACCATCAGCTTGTATTACGGCAACTTCCGTGTAAATTTGGCGAAGTTTGATTAATTACTGCAAAAGTTATTAATGAGATTGGTTTGAAATTTGATAGAGTATTATTAAAAGTTATTCATTTAGACGTCAATTTAGACGTCACTTCTCAACCGTTTTCCATGTAGTTTTGCAGGCACAATCAGCTTGTATTACGGCAACTTCCCTGTAAATTTGGCGAAGTTTGATTAATTACTGCAAAAGTTATTAATGAGATTGGTGTGAAATTTGATTGAGTATTATTAAAAGTTATTCATTTAGACGTCAATTCAGACGTCAATTCTCAATCGTTTTCCATGTAGTTTTGCAGGCAACATCGGCTGTTATTACGGCAACTGCCCTGTAAATTTGGCAAAGTTTAATTATTTACTGCAAAAGTTATAAATGAGATTGGTGTGAAATTTGATTGAGTATCATTAAAAGTTATTCATTTAGACGTCAATTCAGACGACAATTCTCAACTGTTTTCCATGTAGTTTTGCAAGCACCATCGGCTGGTATTACGGCAACTTCCCTGTAAATTTGGCGAAGTTTGATTAATTACTGCAAAAGTTATTAATGAGATTGGTTTGAAATTTGATTGAGTATTATTAAAAGTTATTCATTTAGACGTCAATTTAGACGTCACTTCCCAACCGTTTTCCATGTAGTTTTGCAGGCACAATCAGCTTGTATTACGGCAGCTTCCCTGTAAATTTGGCGAAGTTTGATTAATTATTGCAGAAGTTATTAATGAGCTTGGTGCGAAATTTGATTGACTATTATTAAAAGTTATTCATTTAGACGTCAATTCAGACGTCAATTCTCAACTGTTTTCCCTGTAGTTTTGCACGCAACATCGGCTTTTATTACGGCAACATCCCAGTAAATTTGGCGAAGTTTGATTAATTATTGCAGAAGTTAATAATGAGATTGGTGTGAAATTTGCTTGAGCTTTATTAAAAGTTATTCACTTAGACGTCAATTCAGACGTCAATTCTCAACCGTTTTCCATGTAGTTTTGCAGGCAACATCGGCTGTTATTACGGCAACTTTCCTGTAAATTTGGCGAAGTTTAATTAATTATTGCAGAAGTTATTAATGAGATTGGTTTGAAATTTGATTGAGTATTATTAAAAGTTATTCATTTAGACGTCAATTTAGACGTCACTTCTCAACCGTTTTCCATGTAGTTTTGCAGGCACAATCAGCTTGTATTACGGCAACTTCCCTGTAAATTTGGCGAAGTTTGATTAATTATTGCAGAAGTTATTAATGAGCTTGGTGCGAATTTTGATTGACTATTATTAAAAGTTATTCATTTAGACGTCAATTCAGACGTTAATTCTCAACCGTTTTCCATGTAGTTTTGCAGGCAGCATCGGCTGTTATTACGGCAACTTCCGTGTAAATTTGGCGAAGTTTAATTAATTATTGCAGAAGTTATTAATGAGATTGGTGTGAAATTTGCTTGAGTTTTATTAAAAGTTATTCACTTAGACGTCAATTCAGACGTCAATTCTTAACCGTTTTCCATGTAGTTTTGCAGGCAACATCGGCTGTTATTAAGGCATCTTCCCTGTAAATTTGGCGAAGTTTGATTAATTACTGCAAAAGTTATTAATGAGATTGGTGTGAAATTTGATTGAGTATTATTAAAAGTTATTCATTTAGACGTCAATTCAGACGTCAATTCTCAACCGTTTTCGATGTAGTTTTGCAGGCACCATCAGCTTGTATTACGACAACTTCCGTGTAAATTTGGCGAAGTTTGATTAATTATTGCAGAAGTTATTAATGAGCTTGGTGTGAAATTTGATTGAGTATCATTAAAAGTTATTCATTTAGACGTCAATTCAGACGACAATTCTCAACTGTTTTCCATGTAGTTTTGCAGGCACCATCGGCTGGTATTACGGCAACTTCCCTGTAAATTTGGCGAAGTTTGATTAATTACTGCAAAAGTTATTAATGAGATTGGTTTGAAATTTGATTGAGTATTATTAAAAGTTATTCATTTAGACGTCAATTCAGACGTTAATTCTCAACCGTTTTCGATGTAGTTTTGCAGGCACCATCAGTTCATATGACGGCAACTTCCGTGTAAATTTGGCGAAGTTTGATTAATTATTGCAGAAGTTATTAATGAGCTTGGTGCGAAATTTGTTTGACTATTATTAAAAGTTATTCATTTAGACGTCAATTCAGACGTCAATTCTCAACCGTTTCCCATGTAGTTTTGCAGGCAGCATCGGCTGTTATTACGGCAACTTCCGTGTAAATTTGGCGAAGTTTAATTAATTATTGCAGAAGTTATTAATGAGATTGGTGTGAAATTTGCTTGAGTTTTATTAAAAGTTATTCACTTAGACGTCAATTCAGACGTCAATTCTCAACCGTTTTCCATGTAGTTTTGCAGGCAACATCGGCTGTTATTACGGCATCTTCCCTGTAAATTTGGCGAAGTTTGATTAATTACTGCAAAAGTTATTAATGAGATTGGTGTGAAATTTGATTGAGTATTATTAAAAGTTATTCATTTAGACGTCAATTCAGACGTCAATTCTCAATCGTTTTCCATGTAGTTTTGTAGGAAACATCGGCTGTTATTACGGCAACTGCCCTGTAAATTTTGCGAAGTTTAATTAATTACTGCAAAAGTTATTAATGAGATTGGTGTGAAATTTGATTGAGTATCATTAAAGTTATTCATTTAGACGTCAATTCAGACGACAATTCTCAACTGTTTTCCATGTAGTTTTGCAGGCACCATCGGCTGGTATTACGGCAACTTCCCTGTAAATTTGGCAAAGTTTAATTATTTACTGCAAAAGTTATAAATGAGATTGGTGTGAAATTTGATTGAGTATTATTAAAAGTTATTCATTTAGACGTCAATTCAGACGTCAATTCTCAACTGTTTTCCATGTAGTTTTGCAAGCACCATCGGCTGGTATTACGGCAACTTCCCTGTAAATTTGGCGAAGTTTGATTAATTACTGCAAAAGTTATTAATGAGATTGGTTTGAAATTTGATTGAGTATTATTAAAAGTTATTCATTTAGACGTCAATTTAGACGTCACTTCTCAACCGTTTTCCATGTAGTTTTGCAGGCACAATCAGCTTGTATTACGGCAGCTTCCCTGTAAATTTGGCGAAGTTTGATTAATTATTGCAGAAGTTATTAATGAGCTTGGTGCGAAATTTGATTGACTATTATTAAAAGTTATTCATTTAGACGTCAATTCAGACGTCAATTCTCAACTGTTTTCCCTGTAGTTTTGCACGCAACATCGGCTTTTATTACGGCAACATCCCAGTAAATTTGGCGAAGTTTGATTAATTATTGCAGAAGTTAATAATGAGATTGGTGTGAAATTTGCTTGAGCTTTATTAAAAGTTATTCACTTAGACGTCAATTCAGACGTCAATTCTCAACCGTTTTCCATGTAGTTTTGCAGGCAACATCGGCTGTTATTACGGCAACTTTCCTGTAAATTTGGCGAAGTTTAATTAATTATTGCAGAAGTTAGTAATGAGATTGGTTTGAAATTTGATTGAGTATTATTAAAAGTTATTCATTTAGACGTCAATTTAGACGTCACTTCTCAACCGTTTTCCATGTAGTTTTGCAGGCACAATCAGCTTGTATTACGGCAACTTCCCTGTAAATTTGGCGAAGTTTGATTAATTATTGCAGAAGTTATTAATGAGCTTGGTGCGAATTTTGATTGACTATTATTAAAAGTTATTCATTTAGACGTCAATTCAGACGTTAATTCTCAACCGTTTTCCATGTAGTTTTGCAGGCAGCATCGGCTGTTATTACGGCAACTTCCGTGTAAATTTGGCGAAGTTTAATTAATTATTGCAGAAGTTATTAATGAGATTGGTGTGAAATTTGCTTGAGTTTTATTAAAAGTTATTCACTTAGACGTCAATTCAGACGTCAATTCTTAACCGTTTTCCATGTAGTTTTGCAGGCAACATCGGCTGTTATTAAGGCATCTTCCCTGTAAATTTGGCGAAGTTTGATTAATTACTGCAAAAGTTATTAATGAGATTGGTGTGAAATTTGATTGAGTATTATTAAAAGTTATTCATTTAGACGTCAATTCAGACGTCAATTCTCAACCGTTTTCGATGTAGTTTTGCAGGCACCATCAGCTTGTATTACGACAACTTCCGTGTAAATTTGGCGAAGTTTGATTAATTATTGCAGAAGTTATTAATGAGCTTGGTGTGAAATTTGATTGAGTATCATAAAAAGTTATTCATTTAGACGTCAATTCAGACGACAATTCTCAACTGTTTTCCATGTAGTTTTGCAGGCACCATCGGCTGATATTACGGCAACTTCCCTGTAAATTTGGCGAAGTTTGATTAATTACTGCAAAAGTTATTAATGAGATTGGTTTGAAATTTGATTGAGTATTATTAAAAGTTATTCATTTAGACGTCAATTCAGACGTTAATTCTCAACCGTTTTCGATGTAGTTTTGCAGGCACCATCAGTTCATATGACGGCAACTTCCGTGTAAATTTGGCGAAGTTTGATTAATTATTGCAGAAGTTATTAATGAGCTTGGTGCGAAATTTGTTTGACTATTATTAAAAGTTATTCATTTAGACGTCAATTCAGACGTCAATTCTCAACCGTTTTCCATGTAGTTTTGCAGGCAGCATCGGCTGTTATTACGGCAACTTCCGTGTAAATTTGGCGAAGTTTAATTAATCATTGCAGAAGTTATTAATGAGATTGGTGTGAAATTTGCTTGAGTTTTATTAAAAGTTATTCACTTAGACGTCAATTCAGACGTCAATTCTCAACCGTTTTCCATGTAGTTTTGCAGGCAACATCGGCTGTTATTACGGCATCTTCCCTGTAAATTTGGCGAAGTTTGATTAATTACTGCAAAAGTTATTAATGAGATTGGTGTGAAATTTGATTGAGTATTATTAAAAGTTATTCATTTAGACGTCAATTCAGACGTCAATTCTCAATCGTTTTCCATGTAGTTTTGTAGGAAACATCGGCTGTTATTACGGCAACTGCCCTGTAAATTTTGCGAAGTTTAATTAATTACTGCAAAAGTTATTAATGAGATTGGTGTGAAATTTGATTGAGTATCATTAAAGTTATTCATTTAGACGTCAATTCAGACGACAATTCTCAACTGTTTTCCATGTAGTTTTGCAGGCACCATCGGCTGGTATTACGGCAACTTCCCTGTAAATTTGGCAAAGTTTAATTATTTACTGCAAAAGTTATAAATGAGATTGGTGTGAAATTTGATTGAGTATTATTAAAAGTTATTCATTTAGACGTCAATTCAGACGTCAATTCTCAACCGTTTTCGATGTAGTTTTGCAGGCACCATCAGCTTGTATTACGACAACTTCCGTGTAAATTTGGCGAAGTTTGATTAATTATTGCAGAAGTTATTAATGAGCTTGGTGTGAAATTTGATTGAGTATCATTAAAAGTTATTCATTTAGACGTCAATTCAGACGACAATTCTCAACTGTTTTCCATGTAGTTTTGCAGGCACCATCGGCTGGTATTACGGCAACTTCCCTGTAAATTTGGCGAAGTTTGATTAATTACTGCAAAAGTTATTAATGAGATTGGTTTGAAATTTGATTGAGTATTATTAAAAGTTATTCATTTAGACGTCAATTCAGACGTTAATTCTCAACCGTTTTCGATGTAGTTTTGCAGGCACCATCAGTTCATATGACGGCAACTTCCGTGTAAATTTGGCGAAGTTTGATTAATTATTGCAGAAGTTATTAATGAGCTTGGTGCGAAATTTGTTTGACTATTATTAAAAGTTATTCATTTAGACGTCAATTCAGACGTCAATTCTCAACCGTTTTCCATGTAGTTTTGCAGGCAGCATCGGCTGTTATTACGGCAACTTCCGTGTAAATTTGGCGAAGTTTAATTAATTATTGCAGAAGTTATTAATGAGATTGGTGTGAAATTTGCTTGAGTTTTATTAAAAGTTATTCACTTAGACGTCAATTCAGACGTCAATTCTCAACCGTTTTCCATGTAGTTTTGCAGGCAACATCGGCTGTTATTACGGCATCTTCCCTGTAAATTTGGCGAAGTTTGATTAATTACTGCAAAAGTTATTAATGAGATTGGTGTGAAATTTGATTGAGTATTATTAAAAGTTATTCATTTAGACGTCAATTCAGACGTCAATTCTCAACCGTTTTCGATGTAGTTTTGCAGGCACCATCAGCTTGTATTACGACAACTTCCGTGTAAATTTGGCGAAGTTTGATTAATTATTGCAGAAGTTATTAATGAGCTTGGTGTGAAATTTGATTGAGTATCATTAAAAGTTATTCATTTAGACGTCAATTCAGACGACAATTCTCAACTGTTTTCCATGTAGTTTTGCAGGCACCATCGGCTGGTATTACGGCAACTTCCCTGTAAATTTGGCGAAGTTTGATTAATTACTGCAAAAGTTATTAATGAGATTGGTTTGAAATTTGATTGAGTATTATTAAAAGTTATTCATTTAGACGTCAATTCAGACGTTAATTCTCAACCGTTTTCGATGTAGTTTTGCAGGCACCATCAGTTCATATGACGGCAACTTCCGTGTAAATTTGGCGAAGTTTGATTAATTATTGCAGAAGTTATTAATGAGCTTGGTGCGAAATTTGTTTGACTATTATTAAAAGTTATTCATTTAGACGTCAATTCAGACGTCAATTCTCAACCGTTTTCCATGTAGTTTTGCAGGCAGCATCGGCTGTTATTGCGGCAACTTCCGTGTAAATTTGGCGAAGTTTAATTAATTATTGCAGAAGTTATTAATGAGATTGGTGTGAAATTTGCTTGAGTTTTATTAAAATTTATTCACTTAGACGTCAATTCAGACGTCAATTCTCAACCGTTTTCCATGTAGTTTTGCAGGCAACATCGGCTGTTATTACGGCATCTTCCCTGTAAATTTGGCGAAGTTTGATTAATTACTGCAAAAGTTATTAATGAGATTGGTGTGAAATTTGATTGAGTATTATTAAAAGTTATTCATTTAGACGTCAATTCAGACGTCAATTCTCAATCGTTTTCCATGTAGTTTTGTAGGAAACATCGGCTGTTATTACGGCAACTGCCCTGTAAATTTTGCGAAGTTTAATTAATTACTGCAAAAGTTATTAATGAGATTGGTGTGAAATTTGATTGAGTATCATTAAAGTTATTCATTTAGACGTCAATTCAGACGACAATTCTCAACTGTTTCCCATGTAGTTTTGCAGGCACCATCGGCTGGTATTACGGCAACTTCCCTGTAAATTTGGCGGAGTTTGATTAATTACTGCAAAAGTTATTAATGAGATTGGTTTGAAATTTGATTGAGTATTATTAAAAGTTATTCATTTAGACGTCAATTCAGACGTCACTTCTCAACCGTTTTCCATGTAGTTTTGCAGGCACCATCAGCTTGTATTACGGCAACTTCCGTGTAAATTTGGCAAAGTTTAATTATTTACTGCAAAAGTTATAAATGAGATTGGTGTGAAATTTGATTGAGTATCATTAAAAGTTATTCATTTAGACGTCAATTCAGACGACAATTCTCAACTGTTTTTCCATGTAGTTTTGCAAGCACCATCGGCTGGTATTACGGCAACTTCCCTGTAAATTTGGCGAAGTTTGATTAATTACTGCAAAAGTTATTAATGAGATTGGTTTGAAATTTGATTGAGTATTATTAAAAGTTATTCATTTAGACGTCAATTTAGACGTCACTTCTCAACCGTTTTCCATGTAGTTTTGCAGGCACAATCAGCTTGTATTACGGCAACTTCCCTGTAAATTTGGCGAAGTTTGATTAATTATTGCAGAAGTTATTAATGAGCTTGGTGCGAATTTTGATTGACTATTATTAAAAGTTATTCATTTAGACGTCAATTCAGACTTTAATTCTCAACCGTTTTCCATGTAGTTTTGCAGGCAGCATCGGCTGTTATTACGGCAACTTCCGTGTAAATTTGGCGAAGTTTAATTAATTATTGCAGAAGTTATTAATGAGATTGGTGTGAAATTTGCTTGAGTTTTATTAAAAGTTATTCACTTAGACGTCAATTCAGACGTCAATTCTTAACCGTTTTCCATGTAGTTTTGCAGGCAACATCGGCTGTTATTAAGGCATCTTCCCTGTAAATTTGGCGAAGTTTGATTAATTACTGCAAAAGTTATTAATGAGATTGGTGTGAAATTTGATTGAGTATTATTAAAAGTTATTCATTTAGACGTCAATTCAGACGTCAATTCTCAACCGTTTTCGATGTAGTTTTGCAGGCACCATCAGCTTGTATTACGACAACTTCCGTGTAAATTTGGCGAAGTTTGATTAATTATTGCAGAAGTTATTAATGAGCTTGGTGTGAAATTTGATTGAGTATCATTAAAAGTTATTCATTTAGACGTCAATTCAGACGACAATTCTCAACTGTTTTCCATGTAGTTTTGCAGGCACCATCGGCTGGTATTACGGCAACTTCCCTGTAAATTTGGCGAAGTTTGATTAATTACTGCAAAAGTTATTAATGAGATTGGTTTGAAATTTGATTGAGTATTATTAAAAGTTATTCATTTAGACGTCAATTCAGACGTTAATTCTCAACCGTTTTCGATGTAGTTTTGCAGGCACCATCAGTTCATATGTCGGCAACTTCCGTGTAAATTTGGCGAAGTTTGATTAATTATTGCAGAAGTTATTAATGAGCTTGGTGCGAAATTTGTTTGACTATTATTAAAAGTTATTCATTTAGACGTCAATTCAGACGTCAATTCTCAACCGTTTTCCATGTAGTTTTGCAGGCAGCATCGGCTGTTATTACGGCAACTTCCGTGTAAATTTGGCGAAGTTTAATTAATTATTGCAGAAGTTATTAATGAGATTGGTGTGAAATTTGCTTGAGTTTTATTAAAAGTTATTCACTTAGACGTCAATTCAGACGTCAATTCTCAACCGTTTTCCATGTAGTTTTGCAGGCAACATCGGCTGTTATTACGGCATCTTCCCTGTAAATTTGGCGAAGTTTGATTAATTACTGCAAAAGTTATTAATGAGATTGGTGTGAAATTTGATTGAGTATTATTAAAAGTTATTCATTTAGACGTCAATTCAGACGTCAATTCTCAATCGTTTTCCATGTAGTTTTGTAGGAAACATCGGCTGTTATTACGGCAACTGCCCTGTAAATTTTGCGAAGTTTAATTAATTACTGCAAAAGTTATTAATGAGATTGGTGTGAAATTTGATTGAGTATCATTAAAGTTATTCATTTAGACGTCAATTCAGACGACAATTCTCAACTGTTTTCCATGTAGTTTTGCAGGCACCATCGGCTGGTATTACGGCAACTTCCCTGTAAATTTGGCGAAGTTTGATTAATTACTGCAAAAGTTATTAATGAGATTGGTTTGAAATTTGATTGAGTATTATTAAAAGTTATTCATTTAGACGTCAATTCAGACGTCACTTCTCAACCGTTTTCCATGTAGTTTTGCAGGCACCATCAGCTTGTATTACGGCAACTTCCGTGTAAATTTGGCGAAGTTTGATTAATTACTGCAAAAGTTATTAATGAGATTGGTTTGAAATTTGATTGAGTATTATTAAAAGTTATTCATTTAGACGTCAATTTAGACGTCACTTCTCAACCGTTTTCCATGTAGTTTTGCAGGCACAATCAGCTTGTATTACGGCAACTTCCCTGTAAATTTGGCGAAGTTTGATTAATTATTGCAGAAGTTATTAATGAGCTTGGTGCGAATTTTGATTGACTATTATTAAAAGTTATTCATTTAGACGTCAATTCAGACGTTAATTCTCAACCGTTTTCCATGTAGTTTTGCAGGCAGCATCGGCTGTTATTACGGCAACTTCCGTGTAAATTTGGCGAAGTTTGATTAATTATTGCAGAAGTTATTAATGAGCTTGGTGCGAAATTTGTTTGACTATTATTAAAAGTTATTCATTTAGACGTCAATTCAGACGTCAATTCTCAACCGTTTTCGATGTAGTTTTGCAGACACCATCGGCTAGTATTACGGCAACTGCCCTGTAAATTTGGCAAAGTTTGATTAATTACTGCAAAAGTTATTAATGAGATTGGTGTGAAATTTGATTGAGTATTAATAAAAGTTATTCATTTAGACGTCAATTCAGATGTCAATTCTCAACCGTTTTCTATGTAGTTTTGCAGGCACCATCGGCTGGTATTACGGCAACTGCCCTGTAAATTTGGCAAAGTTTGATTAATTACTGCAAAAGTTATTAATGAGATTGGTGTGAAATTTGATTGAGTATTATTAAAAGTTATTCATTTAGACGTCAATTCAGACGTCAATTCTCAACTGTTTTCCATGTAGTTTTGTAGGCAACATCGGCTGTTATTAAGGCATCTTCCCTGTAAATTTGGCGAAGTTTGATTAATTACTGCAAAAGTTATTAATGAGATTGGTGTGAAATTTGATTGAGTATTATTAAAAGTTATTAATTTAGACGTCAATTCAGACGTCAATTCTCAATCGTTTTCCATGTAGTTTTGTAGGAAACATCGGCTGTTATTACGGCAACTGCCCTGTAAATTTGGCGAAGTTTAATTAATTACTGCAAAAGTTATTAATGAGATTGGTGTGAAATTTGATTGAGTATCATTAAAAGTTATTCATTTAGACGTCAATTCAGACGTCAATTCTCAACTGTTTTTTATGTAGTTTTGCAGGCACAATCGGCTGGTATTACGGCAACTTCCCTGTAAATTTGGCGAAGTTGGATTAATTACTGCAAAAGTTATTAATGAGATTGGTTTGAAATTTGATTGAGTATTATTAAAAGTTATTCATTTAGACGTCAATTCAGACGTCAATTCTCAATCGTTTTCCATGTAGTTTTGTAGGCATCATCGGCTGTTATTACGGCAACTGCCCTGTAAATTTGGCAAAGTTTGATTAATTACTGCAAAAGTTATTAATGAGATTGGTGTGAAATTTGATTGAGTATTATTAAAAGTTATTCATTTAGACGTCAATTCAGACGTTAATTCTCAACCGTTTTCGATGTAGTTTTGCAGGCACCATCAGTTCATATGACGGCAACTTCCGTGTAAATTTGTCGAAGTTTGATTAATTATTGCAGAAGTTATTAATGAGCTTGGTGCGAAATTTGTTTGACTATTATTAAAAGTTATTCATTTAGACGTCAATTCAGACGTCAATTCTCAACCGTTTTCCATGTAGTTTTGCAGGCAGCATCGGCTGTTATTACGGCAACTTCCGTGTAAATTTGGCGAAGTTTAATTAATTATTGCAGAAGTTATTAATGAGATTGATGTGAAATTTGCTTGAGTTTTATTAAAAGTTATTCACTTAGACGTCAATTCAGACGTCAATTCTCAACCGTTTTCCATGTAGTTTTGCAGGCAACATCGGCTGTTATTACGGCATCTTCCCTGTAAATTTGGCGAAGTTTGATTAATTACTGCAAAAGTTATTAATGAGATTGCTGTGAAATTTGATTGAGTATTATTAAAAGTTATTCATTTAGACGTCAATTCAGACGTCAATTCTCAATCGTTTTCCATGTAGTTTTGTAGGAAACATCGGCTGTTATTACGGCAACTGCCCTGTAAATTTGGCGAAGTTTAATTAATTACTGCAAAAGTTATTAATGAGATTGGTGTGAAATTTAATTGAGTATCATTAAAAGTTATTCATTTAGACGTCAATTCAGACGACAATTCTCAACTGTTTTCCATGTAGTTTTGCAGGCACCATCGGCTGGTATTACGGCAACTTCCCTGTAAATTTGGCGAAGTTTGATTAATTACTGCAAAAGTTATTAATGAGATTGGTTTGAAATTTGATTGAGTATTATTAAAAGTTATTCATTTAGACGTCAATTCAGACGTCACTTCTCAACCGTTTTCCATGTAGTTTTGCAGGCACCATCAGCTTGTATTACCGCAACTTCCGTGTAAATATGGCGAAGTTTGATTAATTATTGCAGAAGTTATTAATGAGCTTGGTGCGAAATTTGTTTGACTATTATTAAAAGTTATTCATTTAGACGTCAATTCAGACGTCAATTCTCAACCGTTTTCGATGTAGTTTTGCAGACACCATCGGCTAGTATTACGGCAACTGCCCTGTAAATTTGGCAAAGTTTGATTAATTACTGCAAAAGTTATTAATGAGATTGGTGTGAAATTTGATTGAGTATTATTAAAAGTTATTCATTTAGACGTCAATTCAGACGTCAATTCTCAACTGTTTTCCATGTAGTTTTGTAGGCAACATCGGCTGTTATTAAGGCATCTTCCCTGTAAATTTGGCGAAGTTTGATTAATTACTGCAAAAGTTATTAATGAGATTGGTGTGAAATTTGATTGAGTATTATTAAAAGTTATTAATTTAGACGTCAATTCAGACGTCAATTCTCAATCGTTTTCCATGTAGTTTTGTAGGAAACATCGGCTGTTATTACGGCAACTGCCCTGTAAATTTGGCGAAGTTTAATTAATTACTGCAAATGTTATTAATGAGATTGGTGTGAAATTTGATTGAGTATCATTAAAAGTTATTCATTTAGACGTCAATTCAGACGTCAATTCTCAACTGTTTTTTATGTAGTTTTGCAGGCACAATCGGCTGGTATTACGGCAACTTCCCTGTAAATTTGGCGAAGTTGGATTAATTACTGCAAAAGTTATTAATGAGATTGGTTTGAAATTTGATTGAGTATTATTAAAAGTTATTCATTTAGACGTCAATTCAGACGTCAATTCTCAATCGTTTTCCATGTAGTTTTGTAGGCAACATCGGCTGTTATTACGGCAACTGCCCTGTAAATTTGGCAAAGTTTGATTAATTACTGCAAAAGTTATTAATGAGATTGGTGTGAAATTTGATTGAGTATTATTAAAAGTTATTCATTTAGACGTCAATTCAGACGTTAATTCTCAACCGTTTTCGATGTAGTTTTGCAGGCACCATCAGTTCATATGACGGCAACTTCCGTGTAAATTTGTCGAAGTTTGATTAATTATTGCAGAAGTTATTAATGAGCTTGGTGCGAAATTTGTTTGACTATTATTAAAAGTTATTCATTTAGACGTCAATTCAGACGTCAATTCTCAACCGTTTTCCATGTAGTTTTGCAGGCAGCATCGGCTGTTATTACGGCAACTTCCGTGTAAATTTGGCGAAGTTTAATTAATTATTGCAGAAGTTATTAATGAGATTGATGTGAAATTTGCTTGAGTTTTATTAAAAGGTATTCACTTAGACGTCAATTCAGACGTCAATTCTCAACCGTTTTCCATGTAGTTTTGCAGGCAACATCGGCTGTTATTACGGCATCTTCCCTGTAAATTTGGCGAAGTTTGATTAATTACTGCAAAAGTTATTAATGAGATTGCTGTGAAATTTGATTGAGTATTATTAAAAGTTATTCATTTAGACGTCAATTCAGACGTCAATTCTCAATCGTTTTCCATGTAGTTTTGTAGGAAACATCGGCTGTTATTACGGCAACTGCCCTGTAAATTTGGCGAAGTTTAATTAATTACTGCAAAAGTTATTAATGAGATTGGTGTGAAATTTAATTGAGTATCATTAAAAGTTATTCATTTAGACGTCAATTCAGACGACAATTCTCAACTGTTTTCCATGTAGTTTTGCAGGCACCATCGGCTGGTATTACGGCAACTTCCCTGTAAATTTGGCGAAGTTTGATTAATTACTGCAAAAGTTATTAATGAGATTGGTTTGAAATTTGATTGAGTATTATTAAAAGTTATTCATTTAGACGTCAATTCAGACGTCACTTCTCAACCGTTTTCCATGTAGTTTTGCAGGCACCATCAGCTTGTATTACCGCAACTTCCGTGTAAATATGGCGAAGTTTGATTAATTATTGCAGAAGTTATTAATGAGCTTGGTGCGAAATTTGTTTGACTATTATTAAAAGTTATTCATTTAGACGTCAATTCAGACGTCAATTCTCAACCGTTTTCGATGTAGTTTTGCAGACACCATCGGCTAGTATTACGGCAACTGCCCTGTAAATTTGGCAAAGTTTGATTAATTACTGCAAAAGTTATTAATGAGATTGGTGTGAAATTTGATTGAGTATTAATAAAAGTTATTCATTTAGACGTCAATTCAGACGTCAATTCTCAACCGTTTTCTATGTAGATTTGCAGGCACCATCGGCTGGTATTACGGCAACTGCCCTGTAAATTTGGCAAAGTTTGATTAATTACTGCAAAAGTTATTAATGAGATTGGTGTGAAATTTGATTGAGTATTATTAAAAGTTATTCATTTAGACGTCAATTCAGACGTCAATTCTCAACTGTTTTCCATGTAGTTTTGTAGGCAACATCGGCTGTTATTAAGGCATCTTCCCTGTAAATTTGGCGAAGTTTGATTAATTACTGCAAAAGTTATTAATGAGATTGGTGTGAAATTTGATTGAGTATTATTAAAAGTTATTAATTTAGACGTCAATTCAGACGTCAATTCTCAATCGTTTTCCATGTAGTTTTGTAGGAAACATCGGCTGTTATTACGGCAACTGCCCTGTAAATTTGGCGAAGTTTAATTAATTACTGCAAATGTTATTAATGAGATTGGTGTGAAATTTGATTGAGTATCATTAAAAGTTATTCATTTAGACGTCAATTCAGACGTCAATTCTCAACTGTTTTTTATGTAGTTTTGCAGGCACAATCGGCTGGTATTACGGCAACTTCCCTGTAAATTTGGCGAAGTTGGATTAATTACTGCAAAAGTTATTAATGAGATTGGTTTGAAATTTGATTGAGTATTATTAAAAGTTATTCATTTAGACGTCAATTCAGACGTCAATTCTCAATCGTTTTCCATGTAGTTTTGTAGGCAACATCGGCTGTTATTACGGCAACTGCCCTGTAAATTTGGCAAAGTTTGATTAATTACTGCAAAAGTTATTAATGAGATTGGTGTGAAATTTGATTGAGTATTATTAAAAGTTATTCATTTAGACGTCAATTCAGACGTTAATTCTCAACCGTTTTCGATGTAGTTTTGCAGGCACCATCAGTTCATATGACGGCAACTTCCGTGTAAATTTGTCGAAGTTTGATTAATTATTGCAGAAGTTATTAATGAGCTTGGTGCGAAATTTGTTTGACTATTATTAAAAGTTATTCATTTAGACGTCAATTCAGACGTCAATTCTCAACCGTTTTCCATGTAGTTTTGCAGGCAGCATCGGCTGTTATTACGGCAACTTCCGTGTAAATTTGGCGAAGTTTAATTAATTATTGCAGAAGTTATTAATGAGATTGGTGTGAAATTTGCTTGAGTTTTATTAAAAGTTATTCACTTAGACGTCAATTCAGACGTCAATTCTCAACCGTTTTCCATGTAGTTTTGCAGGCAACATCGGCTGTTATTACGGCATCTTCCCTGTAAATTTGGCGAAGTTTGATTAATTACTGCAAAAGTTATTAATGAGATTGCTGTGAAATTTGATTGAGTATTATTAAAAGTTATTCATTTAGACGTCAATTCAGACGTCAATTCTCAATCGTTTTCCATGTAGTTTTGTAGGAAACATCGGCTGTTATTACGGCAACTGCCCTGTAAATTTGGCGAAGTTTAATTAATTACTGCAAAAGTTATTAATGAGATTGGTGTGAAATTTAATTGAGTATCATTAAAAGTTATTCATTTAGACGTCAATTCAGACGACAATTCTCAACTGTTTTCCATGTAGTTTTGCAGGCACCATCGGCTGGTATTACGGCAACTTCCCTGTAAATTTGGCGAAGTTTGATTAATTACTGCAAAAGTTATTAATGAGATTGGTTTGAAATTTGATTGAGTATTATTAAAAGTTATTCATTTAGACGTCAATTCAGACGTCACTTCTCAACCGTTTTCCATGTAGTTTTGCAGGCACCATCAGCTTGTATTACCGCAACTTCCGTGTAAATATGGCGAAGTTTGATTAATTATTGCAGAAGTTATTAATGAGCTTGGTGCGAAATTTGTTTGACTATTATTAAAAGTTATTCATTTAGACGTCAATTCAGACGTCAATTCTCAACCGTTTTCGATGTAGTTTTGCAGACACCATCGGCTAGTATTACGGCAACTGCCCTGTAAATTTGGCAAAGTTTGATTAATTACTGCAAAAGTTATTAATGAGATTGGTGTGAAATTTGATTGAGTATTAATAAAAGTTATTCATTTAGACGTCAATTCAGACGTCAATTCTCAACCGTTTTCTATGTAGTTTTGCAGGCACCATCGGCTGGTATTACGGCAACTGCCCTGTAAATTTGGCAAAGTTTGATTAATTACTGCAAAAGTTATTAATGAGATTGGTGTGAAATTTGATTGAGTATTATTAAAAGTTATTCATTTAGACGTCAATTCAGACGTCAATTCTCAACTGTTTTCCATGTAGTTTTGTAGGCAACATCGGCTGTTATTAAGGCATCTTCCCTGTAAATTTGGCGAAGTTTGATTAATTACTGCAAAAGTTATTAATGAGATTGGTGTGAAATTTGATTGAGTATTATTAAAAGTTATTAATTTAGACGTCAATTCAGACGTCAATTCTCAATCGTTTTCCATGTAGTTTTGTAGGAAACATCGGCTGTTATTACGGCAACTGCCCTGTAAATTTGGCGAAGTTTAATTAATTACTGCAAAAGTTATTAATGAGATTGGTGTGAAATTTGATTGAGTATCATTAAAAGTTATTCATTTAGACGTCAATTCAGACGTCAATTCTCAACTGTTTTTTATGTAGTTTTGCAGGCACAATCGGCTGGTATTACGGCAACTTCCCTGTAAATTTGGCGAAGTTGGATTAATTACTGCAAAAGTTATTAATGAGATTGGTTTGAAATTTGATTGAGTATTATTAAAAGTTATTCATTTAGACGTCAATTCAGACGTCAATTCTCAATCGTTTTCCATGTAGTTTTGTAGGCAACATCGGCTGTTATTACGGCAACTGCCCTGTAAATTTGGCAAAGTTTGATTAATTACTGCAAAAGTTATTAATGAGATTGGTGTGAAATTTGATTGAGTATTATTAAAAGTTATTCATTTAGACGTCAATTCAGACGTTAATTCTCAACCGTTTTCGATGTAGTTTTGCAGGCACCATCAGTTCATATGACGGCAACTTCCGTGTAAATTTGTCGAAGTTTGATTAATTATTGCAGAAGTTATTAATGAGCTTGGTGCGAAATTTGTTTGACTATTATTAAAAGTTATTCATTTAGACGTCAATTCAGACGTCAATTCTCAACCGTTTTCCATGTAGTTTTGCAGGCAGCATCGGCTGTTATTACGGCAACTTCCGTGTAAATTTGGCGAAGTTTAATTAATTATTGCAGAAGTTATTAATGAGATTGGTGTGAAATTTGCTTGAGTTTTATTAAAAGTTATTCACTTAGACGTCAATTCAGACGTCAATTCTCAACCGTTTTCCATGTAGTTTTGCAGGCAACATCGGCTGTTATTACGGCATCTTCCCTGTAAATTTGGCGAAGTTTGATTAATTACTGCAAAAGTTATTAATGAGATTGCTGTGAAATTTGATTGAGTATTATTAAAAGTTATTCATTTAGACGTCAATTCAGACGTCAATTCTCAATCGTTTTCCATGTAGTTTTGTAGGAAACATCGGCTGTTATTACGGCAACGGCCCTGTAAATTTGGCGAAGTTTAATTAATTACTGCAAAAGTTATTAATGAGATTGGTGTGAAATTTGATTGAGTATCATTAAAAGTTATTCATTTAGACGTCAATTCAGATGACAATTCTCAACTGTTTTCCATGTAGTTTTGCAGGCACCATCGGCTGGTATTACGGCAACTTCCCTGTAAATTTGGCGAAGTTTGATTAATTACTGCAAAAGTTATTAATGAGATTGGTTTGAAATTTGATTGAGTATTATTAAAAGTTATTCATTTAGACGTCAATTCAGACGTCACTTCTCAACCGTTTTCCATGTAGTTTTGCAGGCACCATCAGCTTGTATTACCGCAACTTCCGTGTAAATATGGCGAAGTTTGATTAATTATTGCAGAAGTTATTAATGAGCTTGGTGCGAAATTTGTTTGACTATTATTAAAAGTTATTCATTTAGACGTCAATTCAGACGTCAATTCTCAACCGTTTTCGATGTAGTTTTGCAGACACCATCGGCTAGTATTACGGCAACTGCCCTGTAAATTTGGCAAAGTTTGATTAATTACTGCAAAAGTTATTATTGAGATTGGTGTGAAATTTGATTGAGTATTAATAAAAGTTATTCATTTAGACGTCAATTCAGACGTCAATTCTCAACCGTTTTTATGTAGTTTTGCAGGCACCATCGGCTGGTATTACGGCAACTGCCCTGTAAATTTGGCAAAGTTTGATTAATTACTGCAAAAGTTATTAATGAGATTGGTGTGAAATTTGCTTGAGTTTTATTAAAAGTTATTCATTTAGACGTCAATTCAGACGTCACTTCTCAACCGTTTTCCACGTAGTTTTGCAGGCACCATCAGCTTGTATTACGGCAACTTCCGTGTAAATTTGGCGAAGTTTGATTAATTATTGCAGAAGTTATTAATGAGCTTGGTGCGAAATTTGTTTGACTATTATTAAAAGTTATTCATTTAGACGTCAATTCAGACGTCAATTCTCAACCGTTTTCGATGTAGTTCTGCAGACACCATCGGCTAGTATGACGGCAACTGCCCTGTAAATTTGGCAAAGTTTGATTAATTACTGCAAAAGTTATTAATGAGATTGGTGTGAAATTTGATTGAGTATTAATAAAAGTTATTCATTTAGACGTCAATTCAGACGTCAATTCTCAACCGTTTTCTATGTAGTTTTGCAGGCACCATCGGCTGGTATTACGGCAACTGCCCTGTAAATTTAACAAAGTTTGATTAATTACTGCAAAAGTTATTAATGAGATTGGTGTGAAATTTGATTGAGTATCATTAAAAGTTATTCATTTAGACGTCAATTCAGACGTCAATTCTCAACTGTTTCTTATGTAGTTTTGCAGGCACAATCGGCTGGTATTACGGCAACTTCCCTGTAAATTTGGCGAAGTTGGATTAATTACTGCAAAAGTTATTAATGAGATTGGTTTGAAATTTGATTGAGTATTATTAAAAGTTATTCATTTAGACGTCAATTCAGACGTTAATTCTCAACCGTTTTCGATGTAGTTTTGCAGGCACCATCAGTTCATATGACGGCAACTTCCGTGTAAATTTGTCGAAGTTTGATTAATTATTGCAGAAGTTATTAATGAGCTTGGTGCGAAATTTGTTTGACTATTATTAAAAGTTATTCATTTAGACGTCAATTCAGACGTCAATTCTCAACCGTTTTCCATGTAGTTTTGCAGGCAGCATCGGCTGTTATTACGGCAACTTCCGTGTAAATTTGGCGAAGTTTAATTAATTATTGCAGAAGTTATTAATGAGATTGGTGTGAAATTTGCTTGAGTTTTATTAAAAGTTATTCACTTAGACGTCAATTCAGACGTCAATTCTCAACCGTTTTCCATGTAGTTTTGCAGGCAACATCGGCTGTTATTACGGCATCTTCCCTGTAAATTTGGCGAAGTTTGATTAATTACTGCAAAAGTTATTAATGAGATTGCTGTGAAATTTGATTGAGTATTATTAAAAGTTATTCATTTAGACGTCAATTCAGACGTCAATTCTCAATCGTTTTCCATGTAGTTTTGTAGGAAACATCGGCTGTTATTACGGCAACTGCCCTGTAAATTTGGCGAAGTTTAATTAATTACTGGAAAAGTTATTAATGAGATTGGTGTGAAATTTGATTGAGTATCATTAAAAGTTATTCATTTAGACGTCAATTCAGACGACAATTCTCAACTGTTTTCCATGTAGTTTTGCAGGCACCATCGGCTGGTATTACGGCAACTTCCCTGTAAATTTGGCGAAGTTTGATTAATTACTGCAAAAGTTATTAATGAGATTGGTTTGAAATTTGATTGAGTATTATTAAAAGTTATTCATTTAGACGTCAATTCAGACGTCACTTCTCAACCGTTTTCCATGTAGTTTTGCAGGCACCATCAGCTTGTATTACCGCAACTTCCGTGTAAATATGGCGAAGTTTGATTAATTATTGCAGAAGTTATTAATGAGCTTGGTGCGAAATTTGTTTGACTATTATTAAAAGTTATTCATTTAGACGTCAATTCAGACGTCAATTCTCTACCGTTTTCGATGTAGTTTTGCAGACACCATCGGCTAGTATTACGGCAACTGCCCTGTAAATTTGGCAAAGTTTGATTAATTACTGCAAAAGTTATTATTGAGATTGGTGTGAAATTTGATTGAGTATTAATAAAAGTTATTCATTTAGACGTCAATTCAGACGTCAATTCTCAACCGTTTTTATGTAGTTTTGCAGGCACCATCGGCTGGTATTACGGCAACTGCCCTGTAAATTTGGCAAAGTTTGATTAATTACTGCAAAAGTTATTAATGAGATTGGTGTGAAATTTGATTGAGTATTATTAAAAGTTATTCATTTAGACGTCAATTCAGACGTCAATTCTCAACTGTTTTCCATGTAGTTTTGTAGGCAACATCGGCTGTTATTAAGGCATCTTCCCTGTAAATTTGGCGAAGTTTGATTAATTACTGCAAAAGTTATTAATGAGATTGGTGTGAAATTTGATTGAGTATTATTAAAAGTTATTAATTTAGACGTCAATTCAGACGTCAATTCTCAGTCGTTTTCCATGTAGTTTTGTAGGAAACATCGGCTGTTATTACGCCAACTGCCCTGTAAATTTGGCGAAGTTTAATTAATTACTGCAAAAGTTATTAATGAGATTGGTGTGAAATTTGATTGAGTATCACTAAAAGTTATTCACTTAGACGTCAATTCAGACGTCAATTCTCAACTGTTTTTTATATAGTTTTCAGGCACGATCGGCTGGTATTACGGCAACTTCCCTGTAAATTTGGCGAAGTTGGATTAATTACTGCAAAAGTTATTAATGAGATTGGTTTGAAATTTGATTGAGTATTATTAAAAGTTATTCATTTAGACGTCAATTCAGACGTCACTTCTCAACCGTTTTCCATGTAGTTTTGCAGGCACCATCAGCTTGTATTACGGCAACTTCCGTGTAAATTTGGCGAAGTTTGATTAATTATTGCAGAAGTTATTAATGAGCTTGGTGCGAAATTTGTTTGACTATTATTAAAAGTTATTCATTTAGACGTCAATTCAGACGTCAATTCTCAACCGTTTTCGATGTAGTTCTGCAGACACCATCGGCTAGTATGACGGCAACTGCCCTGTAAATTTGGCAAAGTTTGATTAATTACTGCAAAAGTTATTAATGAGATTGGTGTGAAATTTGATTGAGTATTAATAAAAGTTATTCATTTAGACGTCAATTCAGACGTCAATTCTCAACCGTTTTCTATGTAGTTTTGCAGGCACCATCGGCTGGTATTACGGCAACTGCCCTGTAAATTTAACAAAGTTTGATTAATTACTGCAAAAGTTATTAATGAGATTGGTGTGAAATTTGATTGAGTATTATTAAAAGTTATTCATTTAGACGTCAATTCAGACGTCAATTCTCAACTGTTTTCCATGTAGTTTTGTAGGCAACATCGGCTGTTATTAAGGCATCTTCCCTGTAAATTTGGCGAAGTTTGATTAATTACTGCAAAAGTTATTAATGAGATTGGTGTGAAATTTGATTGAGTATTAATAAAAGTTATTAATTTAGACGTCAATTCAGACGTCAATTCTCAATCGTTTTCCATGTAGTTTTGTAGGAAACATAGGCTGTTATTACGGCAACTGCCCTGTAAATTTGGCGAAGTTTAATTAATTACTGCAAAAGTTATTAATGAGATTGGTGTGAAATTTGATTGAGTATCATTAAAAGTTATTCATTTAGACGTCAATTCAGACGTCAATTCTCAACTGTTTTTCATGTAGTTTTGCAGGTACCATCGGCTGGTATTACGGCAACTTCCCTGTAAATTTGGCGAAGTTGGATTAATTACTGCAAAAGGTAATAATGAGATTGGTTTGAAATTTGATTGAGTATTATTAAAAGTTATTCATTTAGACGTCAATTCAGACGTCAATTCTCAAACGTTTTCTATGTAGTTTTGCAGGCACTATCAGCTTGTATTACGGCAACTTCCCTGTAAATTTGGCGAAGTTTGATTAATTATTGCAGAAGTTATTAATGAGCTTGGTGCGAAATTTGATTGACTATTATTAAAAGTTATTCATTTAGACGTCAATTCAGACGTCAATTCTCATCCGTTTTCCATGTAGTTTTGCAGGTAACATTGGCTGTTATTACGGCAACTTCCCTTTAAATTTGGCAAAGTTTGATTAATTATAGCAGAAATTATTAATGAGCTTGGTGTGAAATTTGATTGACTATTATTAAAAGTTATTCATTTACACGTCAATTCAGACGTCAATTCTCAACCGTTTTCCATGTAGTTTTGCAGGCGACATCGGCTGTTATTACGGCAACTTCCCTGTAAATTTGGCGAAGTTTGATTAATTACTGCATAAGTTATTAATGAGATTGGTGCGAAATTTGCTTGAGTATTATTAAAAGTTATTCATTTAGACGTTAACTCAGACGTCAATTCTTAACTGTTTTCCATGTAGTTTTGCAGGCACCATCGGCTGGTACAACGGCAACTTCCCTGTAAATTTGGCGAAGTTTGATTAATTACTGCAGAAGTTATTAATGAGGTTGGTTTTAAATTTGATTGAGAATTATTAAAAGTTATTCATTTAGACGTCAATTCAGACGTCAATTCTCAACCGTTTTCGATGTAGTTTTGCAGGCACCATCGGCTGGTATTACGGCAACTTCCGTGTAGATTTGGCGAAGTTTGATTAATTATTGCAGAAGTTATTAATGAGCTTGGTGTGGAATTTGATTGACTATTATTAAAAGTTATTCATTTAGACGTCAATTCAGACGTCAATTCTCATCCGTTTTCCATGTAGTTTTGCAGGCAACATTGGCTGTTATTACAGCAACTTCCCTGTAAATTTGGCGAAGTTTGATTAATTACTGCAAAAGTTATTAATGAGGTTGGTTTGAAATTTGATTGAGTATTATTAAAAGTCATTCATTTAGACGTCAATTCAGACGTCAATTCTCAACCGTTTTCGATGTAGTTTTGCAGGCACCATCGTCTGGTATTACGGCAACTGCCCTGTAAATTTGGCAAAGTTTGATTGATTACTGCATAAGTTATTAATGAGCTTGGTGTGAAATTTGATTGAGTATCATTAAAAGTTATTCATTTAGACGTCAATTCAGACGACAATTCTCAACTGTTTTCCATGTAGTTTTGCAGGCACCATCGGCTGATATTACTGCAACTTCCCTGTAAATTAGGCGAAGTTTGATTAATTACTGCAAAAGTTATTTATGAGATTGGTTTGAAAGTTGATTGAGTATTATTAAAAATTATTCATTTAGACGTCAATTCAGACGTCAATTCTCAACCGTTTTCGATGTAGTTTTGCAGGCACCATCAGTTCATATTACGGCAACTTCCGTGTAAATTTTGCGAAGTTTGATTAATTATTGCAGAAGTTATTAATGAGCTTGGTGCGAAAGTTATTAATGAGACTGGTGTGAAATTTGATTGAGTATTAATAAAAGTTATTCATTTAGACGTCAATTCAGACGTCAATTCTCAACCGTTTTCGATGTAGTTTTGCAGGCACCATCAGCGTGTATTACGGCAACTTCCGTGTAAATTTGGCGAAGTTTGATTAATTATTGCAGAAGTTATTAATGAGCCTGGTGCGAAATTTGTTTGACTATTATTAAAAGTTATTCATTTAGACGTCAATTCAGACGTCAATTCTCAACCGTTTTCCATGTAGTTTTGCAGGCAACATGTGCTGTTATTACGGCAACTTCCCTGTAAATTTGGCGAAGTTTGATTAATTACTGCAAAAGTTATTTATGAGATTGGTTTGAAAGTTGATTGAGTATTATTAAAAGTTATTCATTTAGACGTCAATTCAGACGTCAATTCTCAACCGTTTTCGATGTAGTTTTGCAGGCACCATCAGTTCATATTACGGCAACTTCCGTGTAAATTTGGCGAAGTTTGATTAATTATTGCAGAAGTTATTAATGAGCTTGGTGCGAAAGTTATTAATGAGACTGGTGGGAAATTTGATTGAGTATTAATAAAAGTTATTCATTTAGACGTCAATTCAGACATCAATTCTCAACCGTTTTCGATGTAGTTTTGCAGGCACCATAAGCTTGTATTACGGCAACTTCCGTGTAAATTTGGCGAAGTTTGATTAATTATTGCAGAAGTTATTAATGAGCCTGGTGCGAAATTTGTTTGACTATTATTAAAAGTTATTCATTTAGACGTCAATTCAGACGTCAATTCTCAACCGTTTCCATGTAGTTTTGCAGGCAACATCTGCTGTTATTACGGCATCTTCCCTGTAAATTTGGCGAAGTTTGATTAATTACTGCAAAAGTTATTAATGAGATTGGTGTGAAATTTGATTGAGTATTATTAAAAGTTATTCATTTAGACGTCAATTCAGACCTCAATTCTCAATCGTTTTCCATGTAGTTTTGCCGGCAACATCGGCTGTTATTACGGCAACTGCCCTGTAAATTTGGCGAAGTTTAATTAATTACTGCAAAAGTTATTAATGAGATTGGTGTTAAATTTGATTGAGTATTATTAAAAGTTATTCATTTAGACGTCAATTCAGACGACAATTCTCAACTGTTTTCCATGTAGTTTTGCAGGCACCATCAGCTGGTATTACGGCAACTTCCCTGTAAATTTGGCGAAGTTTGATTAATTACTGCAAAAGTTATTAATGAGATTGGTTTGAAATTTGATTGAGTATTTTTAAAAGTTATTCATTTAGACGTCAATTCAGACGTCAATTCTCAACCGTTTTCCATGTAGTTTTGCAGGCCACATCGGCTGTTATTACGGCAACTTCCGTGTAAATTTGGCGAAGTTTGATTAATTATTGCAGAAGTTAATAATGAGATTGGTGTGAAACTTGCTTGAGTTTTATTAAAAGTTATTCATTTAGACGTCAATTCAGACGTCAATTCTCAACCGTTTTCCATGTAGTTTTGCAGGTACCATCGGCTGGTATTACGGCAACTGCCCTGTAAATTTGGCAAAGTTTGATTAATTACTGCATAAGTTATTAATGAGCTTGGTGTGAAATTTGATTGAGTATTATTAAAAGTTATTCATTTAGGCGTCAATTCAGACGTCAATTCTCAACCGTTTTCGATGTAGTTTTGCAGGCACCATCGGCTGGTATTACGGCAACTGCCCTGTAAATTTGGCAAAGTTTGATTAATTACTGCAAAAGTTATTAATGAGATTGGTGTGAAATTTGATTGAGTATTAATAAAAGTTATTCATTTAGACGTCAATTCAGACGTCAATTCTCAACCGTTTTCCATGTCGTTTTGCAGGCAACATCGGCTGTTATTACGGCATCTTTCCTGTAAATTTGGCGAAGTTTGATTAATTACTGCAAAAGTTATTAATGAGATTGGTGTGAAATTTGATTGAGTATTACTAAAAGTTATTCATTTAGACGTCAATTCAGACGTCAATTCGCAATCGTTTTCCATGTAGTTTTGTGGGAAACATCGGCTGTTATTACGGCGACTGCTCTGTAAATTTGGCGAAGTTTAATAAATTACTGCAAAAGTTATTAATGATATTGGTGTGAAATTTGATTGAGTATCATTAAAAGTTATTCATTTAGACGTCAATTTAGACGTCACCTCTCAACCGTTTTCTATGTAGTTTTGCAGGCACTATCAGCTTGTATTACGGCAACTTCCCTGTAAATTTGGCGAAGTTTGATTAATTATTGCAGAAGTTATTAATGAGCTTGGTGCGAAATTTGATTGACTATTATTAAAAGTTATTCATTTAGACGTCAATTCAGACGACAATTCTCAACTGTATTCCATGTAGTTTTGCAGGCACCATCGGCTGGTATTACGGCAACTGCCCTGTAAATTTGGTGAAGTTTGATTAGTTACTGCAAAAGTTAGTAATGAGATTGGTGTGAAATTTGATTGAGTATCATTCAAAGTTATTCATTTAGACGTCAATTCAGACGTCAATTCTCAACTGTTTTTCATGTAGTTTTGCAGGCACCATCGGCTGGTATTACGGCAACTGCCCTGTAAATTTGGCAAAGTTTGATTAATAACTGCAAAAGTTATTAATGAGATTGGTGTGAAATTTGATTGAGTATTAATAAAAGTTATTCATTTAGACGTCAATTCAGACGTCAATTCTCAACCGTTTTCCATGTAGTTTTGCAGGCAACATCGGCTGTTATTACGGCAACTTCCGTGTAAATTTGGCGAAGTTTGATTAATTATTGCAGAAAGTTAATAATGAGATTGGTGTGAAATTTGATTGAGTTTTATTAAAAGTTATTCACCTAGACGTCAATTCAGACGTCAATTCTCAATCGTTTTCCATGTATATTTGTAGGAAACATCGGCTGTTATTACGGCAACTGCCCAGTAAATTTGGCGAAGTTTAATTAATTACTGCAAAAGTTATTAATGAGATTGGTGTGAAATTTGATTGAGTATCATTAAAAGTTATTCATTTAGACGTCAATTCAGACGTCAATTCTCAACTGTTTTTCATGTAGTTTTGCAGGCACCATCGGCTGGTATTACGGCAACTTCCCTGTAAATTTGGCGAAGTTGGATTAATTACTGCAAAAGTTATTAATGAGATTGGTTTGAAATTTGATTGAGTATTATTAAAAGTTATTCATTTAGACGTCAATTCAGACGTCAATTCTCAACCGTTTCCTATGTAGTTTTGCAGGCACTATCAGCTTGTATTACGGCAACTTCCCTGTAAATTTGGCGAAGTTTGATTAATTATTGCAGAAGTTATTAATGAGCTTGGTGCGAAATTTGTTTGACTATTATTAAAAGTTATTCATTTAGACGTCAATTCAGACGTCAATTCTCAACCGTTTTCGATGTAGTTTTGCAGACACCATTGGCTGGTATCACGGCAACTGCCCTGTAAATTTGGCAAAGTTTGATTAATTACTGCAAAAGTTAATAATGAGATTGGTGTGAAATTTGATTGAGTATTAATAAAAGTTATTCATTTAGACGTCAATTCAGACGTCAATTCTCAACCGTTTTCGATGTAGTTTTGCAGGCACCATCGGCTGGTATTGCGGCAACTTCCGTGTAGATTTGGCGAAGTTTGATTAATTATTGCAGAAGTTATTAATGAGCTTGGTGTGGAATTTGATTGACTATTATTAAAAGTTATTCATTTATACGTCAATTCAGACATTAATTCTCATCCGTTTTCCATGTAGTTTTGCAGGCAACATTAACTGTTATTACGGCAACTTCCCTGCAAATTTGGCGAAGTTTGATTAATTACTGCAAAAGTTATTAATGAGGTTGGTTTGAAAATTGATTGAGTATTATTAAAAGTTATTCATTTAGACGTCAATTCAGACGTCAATTCTCAACCGTTTTCGATGTAGTTTTGCAGGCACCATCGTCTGGTATTACGGCAACTTCCCTGTAAATTTTGCGAAGTTTGATTAATTATTACAGAAATTATTAATGAGCTTGGTGTGAAATTTGATTGACTATTATTAAAAGTTATTCATTTAGACGTCAATTCAGACGTCAATTCTCAATCGTTTCCCATGTAGTTTTGCAGGCAACATTGGCTGTTATTACGGCAACTTCCCTGTAAATTTGGCGAAGTTTGATTAATTACTGCAAAAGTTATTAATGAGGTTGGTTTGAAATTTGATTGAGTATTATTAAAAGTTATTCATTTAGACGTCAATTCAGACGTCAATTCTCAACCGTTTTCGATGTAGTTTTGCAGGCACCATCGTCTGGTATTACGGCTACTTCCGTGTAAATTTTGCGAAGTTTGATTAATTATTGCAGAAATTATTAATGAGCTTGGTGTGAAATTTGATTGACTATTATTAAAAGTTATTCATTTAGACGTCAATTCAGACGTCAGTTCTCAACCGTTTCCCATGTAGTTTTGCAGGCAACATTGGCTGTTATTACGGCAACTTCCTTGTAAATTTGGCGAAGTTTGATTAATTACTGCAAAAGTTATTAATGAGATTGGTGTGAAATTTGATTGAGTATTATTAAAAGTTATTCAATTAGACGTCAATTCAGACGTCAATTCTCAACCGTTTTCCATGTAATTTTGCAGGCACCATCGGCTGGTATTACGGCAAGTGTCCTGTAAATTTGGCGAAGTTTGATTAATTACTGCAAAATTTATTAATGAGCTTGGTGTGAAATTTGATTGACTATTATTAAAAGTTATTCATTTAAACGTCAATTCAGACGTCACTTCTCAACTGTTTTCCATGGAATTTTGCAGACACCATCGGCTGGTATTACGGCAACTTCCCTGTAGATTTGGAGAAGTTTGATTAATTACTGCAGAAGTTATTAATGAGCTTGGTGTGGAATTTGATTGACTATTATTAAAAGTTATTCATTTAGACGTCAATTCAGACGTCAATTCTCAACCGTTTTTGATGTAGTTTTGCAGGCACCATCGGCTGGTATTACGGCAACTTCCCTGTAAATTTGGCGAAGTTTGATTAATTACTGCAAAAGTTATTAATGAGATTGGTTTGAAATTTGATTGAGTATTTTTAAAAGTTATTCATTTAGACGTCAATTTAGACGTCCCTTCCCAACCGTTTTCCATGTAGTTTTGCAGGCACTATCAGCTTGTATTACGGCAACTTCCCTGTAAATTTGGCGAAATTTGATTAATTATTGCAGAAGTTATTAATGAGCTTGGTGCGAAATTTGATTGACTATTATTAAAAGTTATTCATTTAGACGTCAATTCAGACGTCAATTCTCAACCGTTTTCCCTGTAGTTTTGCACGCAACATCGGCTGTTATTACGGCAACATCCCAGTAAATTTGGCGAAGTTTGATTAATTACTGCATAAGTTATTAATGAGCTTGGTGTGAAATTTGATTGAGTATCATTAAAAGTTATTCATTTAGACGTCAATTCAGACGACAATTCTCAACTGTTTTCCATGTAGTTTTGCAGGCACCATCGGCTGGTATTACGGCAACTGCCCTGTAAATTTGGTGAAGTTTGATTAGTTACTGCAAAAGTTAGTAATGAGATTGGTGTGAAATTTGCTTGAGTTTTATTAAAAGTTATTCATTTAGACGTCAATTCAGACGTTAATTCTCAACCGTTTTCGATGTAGTTTTGCAGGCACCATCAGTTCATATGACGGCAACTTCCGTGTAAATTTGGCGAAGTTTGATTATTTATTGCAGAAGTTATTAATGAGCTTGGTGCGAAATTTGTTTGACTATTATTAAAAGTTATTCATTTAGACGTCAATTCAGACGTCAATTCTCAACCGTTTTCCATGTCGTTTTGCAGGCAACATCGGCTGTTATTACGGCAACATCCCAGTAAATTTGGCGAAGTTTGATTAATTACTGCAAAAGTTATTAATGAGATTGGTGTGAAATTTGCTTGAGTTTTATTAAAAGTTATTCATTTAGACGTCAATTCAGACGTCAATTCTCAACCGTATTCCATGTGGTTTTGCAGGCACCATCGGCTGGTATTACGGCAACTGCCCTGTAAATTTGGCAAAGTTTGATTAATTACTGCATAAGTTATTAATGAGCTTGGTGTGAAATTTGATTGAGTATCATTAAAAGTTATTCATTTAGACGTCAATTCAGACGACAATTCTCAACTGTTTTCCATGTAGTTTTGCAGGCACCATCGGCTGGTATTACGGCAACTGCCCTGTAAATTTGGTGAAGTTTGATTAGTTACTGCAAAAGTTAGTAATGAGATTGGTGTGAAATTTGCTTGAGTTTTATTAAAAGTTATTCATTTAGACGTCAATTCAGACGTTAATTCTCAACCGTTTTCGATGTAGTTTTGCAGGCACCATCAGTTCATATGACGGCAACTTCCGTGTAAATTTGGCGAAGTTTGATTAATTATTGCAGAAGTTATTAATGAGCTTGGTGCGAAATTTGTTTGACTATTATTAAAAGTTATTCATTTAGACGTCAATTCAGACGTCAATTCTCAACCGTTTTCCATGTAGTTTTGCAGGCAACATCGGCTGTTATTACGGCAACTTCCGTGTAAATTTGGCGAAGTTTAATTAAGTATTGCAGAAGTTATTAATGAGATTGGTGTAAAATTTGCTTGAGTTTTATTAAAAGTTATTCATTTAGACGTCAATTCAGACGTCAATTCTCAACCGTTTTCCATGTAGTTTTGCAGGCACCATCGGCTGGTATTACGGCAACTGCCCTGTAAATTTGGCAAAGTTTGATTAATTACTGCATAAGTTATTAATGAGCTTGGTGTGAAATTTGATTCAGTATCATTAAAAGTTATTCATTTAGACGTCAATTCAGACGACAATTCTCAACTGTTTTCCATGTAGTTTTGCAGGCACCATCGCCTGGTATTACGGCAACTGCCCTGTAAATTTGGTGAAGTTTGATTAGTTACTGCAAAAGTTAGTAATGAGATTGGTGTGAAATTTGCTTGAGTTTTATTAAAAGTTATTCATTTAGACGTCAATTCAGACGTTAATTCTCAACCGTTTTCGATGTAGTTTGGCAGGCACCATCAGTTCATATGACGGCAACTTCCGTGTAAATTTGGCGAAGTTTGATTAATTATTGCAGATGTTATTAATGAGCTTGGTGCGAAATTTGTTTGACTATTATTAAAAGTTATTCATTTAGACGTCAATTCAGACGTCAATTCTCAACCGTTTTCCATGTAGTTTTGCAGGCAACATCGGCTGTTATTACGGCAACTTCCGTGTAAATTTGGCGAAGTTTAATTAATTATTGCAGAAGTTATTAATGAGATTGGTGTAAAATTTGCTTGAGTTTTATTAAAAGTTATTCATTTAGACGTCAATTCAGACGTCAATTCTCAACCGTTTTCCATGTAGTTTTGCAGGCACCATCGGCTGGTATTACGGCAACTGCCCTGTAAATTTGGCAAAGTTTGATTAATTACTGCATAAGTTATTAATGAGCTTGGTGTGAAATTTGATTCAGTATCATTAAAAGTTATTCATTTAGACGTCAATTCAGACGACAATTCTCAACTGTTTTCCATGTAGTTTTGCAGGCACCATCGGCTGGTATTACGGCAACTGCCCTGTAAATTTGGTGAAGTTTGATTAGTTACTGCAAAAGTTAGTAATGAGATTGGTGTGAAATTTGCTTGAGTTCTTTTAAAAGTTATTCATTTAGACGTCAATTCAGACGTTAATTCTCAACCTTTTTCGATGTAGTTTTGCAGGCACCATCAGTTCTTATGACGGCAACTTCCGTGTAAATTTGGCGAAGTTTGATTAATTATTGCAGAAGTTATTAATGAGCTTGGTGCGAAATTTGTTTGACTATTATTAAAAGTTATTCATTTAGACGTCAATTCAGACGTCAATTCTCAACCGTTTTCCATGTAGTTTTGCAGGCAACATCCGCTGTTATTACGGCAACTTCCGTGTAAATTTGGCGAAGTTTAATTAATTATTGCAGAAGTTATTAATGAGATTGGTGTGAAATTTGCTTGAGTTTTATTAAAAGTTATTCATTTAGACGTCAATTCAGACGTCAATTCTCAACCGTTTTCCATGTAGTTTTGCAGGCAACATCGGCTTTTATTACGGCATCTTCCCTGTAAATTTGGCGAAGTTTGATTAATTACTGCAAAAGTTATTAATGAGATTGGTGTGATATTTGATTGAGTATTATTAAAAGTTATTCATTTAGACGTCTATTCAGACGTCAATTCTCAATCGTTTTCCATGTAGTTTTGTAGGAAACATCGGCTGTTATTACGGCAACTGCCCTGTAAATTTGGCGAAGTTTAATTAATTACTACAAAAGTTATTAATGAGATTGGTGTGAAATTTGATTGAGTATCATTAAAAGTTATTCATTTAGACGTCAATTCAGACGACAATTCTCAACTGTTTTCCATGTAGTTTTGCAGGCACCATCGCCTGGTATTACGGCAACTTCCCTGTAAATTTGGCGAAGTTTGATTAATTACTGCAAAAGTTATTAATGAGATTGGTTTGAAATTTGATTGAGTATTTTTAAAAGTTATTCATTTAGACGTCAATTTCGACGTCACTTCTCAACCGTTTTCAATGTAGTTTTGCAGGCACTATCAGCTTGTATTACGGCAACTTCCCTGTAAATTTGGCGAAGTTTGATTAATTATTGCAGAAGTTATTAATGAGCTTGGTGCGAAATTTGATTGACTATTATTAAAAGTTATTCATTTAGACGTCAATTCAGACGTCAATTCTCAACTGTTTTCCCTGTAGTTTTGCACGCAACATCGGCTGTTATTACGGCAACATCCCAGTAAATTTGGCGAAGTTTGATTAATTACTGCAAAAGTTATTAATGAGATTGGTGTGAAATTTGCTTGAGTTTTATTAAAAGTTATTCATTTAGACGTCAATTCAGACGTCAATTCTCAACCGTTTTCCATGTAGTTTTGCAGGCACCATCGGCTGGTATTACGGCAACTGCCCTGTAAATTTGGCAAAGTTTGATTAATTACTGCATTAGTTAATAATGAGCTTGGTGTGAAATTTGATTGAGTATCATTAAAAGTTATTCATTTAGACGTCAATTTAGACGACAATTCTCAACTGTTTTCCATGTAGTTTTGCAGGCACCATCGGCTGGTATTACGGCAACTGCCCTGTAAGTTTGGTGAAGTTTGATTAATTACTGCAAAAGTTATTAATGAGATTGGTTTGAAATTTGATTGAGTATTATTAAAAGTTATTCATTTAGACGTCAATTCAGACGTCAATTCTCAACCGTTTTCGATGTAGTTTTGCAGGCACCATCAGCTTGTATTACGGCAACTTCCGTGTAAATTTGGCGAAGTTTGATTAATTATTGCAGAAGTTATTAATGAGATTGGTGTAAAATTTGCTTGAGTTTTATTAAAAGTTATTCATATAGACGTCAATTCAGACGTCAATTCTCAACCGTTTTCCCTGTAGTTTTGCACGCAACATCCATCGGCTGTTATTACGGCAACTTCCCAGTAAATTTGGCGAAGTTTGATTAATTACTGCATAAGTTATTAATGAGCTTGGTGTGAAATGTGATTGAGTATCATTAAAAGTTATTCATTTAGACGTCAATTCAGACGTCAATTCTCAACCGTTTTCCATGTAGTTTTGCAGGCACTATCAGCTTGTATTACGGCAACTTCCCTGTAAATTTGGAGAAGTTTGATTAATTATTTCAGAAGTTAATAATGAGCTTGGTGCGAAATTTGATTGACTATTATTAACAGTTATTAATTTAGACGTCAATTCAGACGTCAATTCTCAACCGTTTTCCCTGTAGTTTTGCACGCAACATCGGCTGTTATTACGGCAACTTCCCAGTAAATTTGGCAAAGTTTGATTAATTACTGCATAAGTTATTAATGAGCTTGGTGTGAAATGTGATTGAGTATCATTAAAAGTTATTCATTTAGACGTCAATTCAGACGACAATTCTCAACTGTTTTCCATGTAGTTTTGCAGGCACCATCGGCTGATATTACGGCAACTTCCCTGTAAATTAGGCAAAGTTTAATTAATTACTGCAAAAGTTATTAATGAGATTGGTTTGAAATTTGATTGAGTATTATTAAAAGTTATTCATTTAGACGTCAATTCAGACGTCAATTCTCAACCGTTTTCGATGTAGTTTTGCAGGCACCATCAGTTCATATTACGGCAACTTCCGTGTAAATCTGGCGAAGTTTGATTAATTATTGCAGAAGTTATTAATGAGCTTGGTGCGAAATTTGTTTGACTATTATTAAAAGTTATTCATTTAGACGTCAATTCAGACGTCAATTCTCAACCGTTTTCGATGTAGTTTTGCAGACACCATCGGCTGGTATTACGGCAACTGCCCTGTAAATTTGGCAAAGTTTGATTAATTACTGCGAAAGTTATTAATGAGATTGGTGTGAAATTTGATTGAGTATTAATAAAAGTTATTCATTTAGACGTCAATTCAGACGTCAACTCTCCACCGTTTTCCATGTAGTTTTGCAGGCAACATCGGCTGTTATTGCGGTATCTTCCATGTAAATTTGGCGAAGTTTGATTAATTACTGCAAAAGTTATTAGTGAGATTGGTCTGAAATTTGATTGAGTATTATTAAAAGTTATTCATTTAGACGTCAATTCAGACGTCAATTCTCAATCGTTTTCCATGTAGTTTTTCAGGCACCATCGGCTGGTATTACGGCAACTTCCCTGTAAATTTGGCGAAGTTTGATTAATTATTGCAAAAGTTAATAATGAGATTGGTGTGAAATTTGCTTGAGTTTTATTAAAAGTTATTCACTTAGACGTCAATTCAGACGTCAATTCTTAATCGTTTTCCATGTAGTTTTGCAGGCAACATCGGCTGTTATTACGGCAACTGCCCTGTAAATTAGGCAAAGTTTGAATAATTACTGCAAAAGTTATTAATGAGATTGGTTTGAAATTTGATTGAGTTTTATTAAAAGTTATTCATTTAGACGTCAATTCAGACGTCAATTCTCAACCGTTTTCGATGTAGTTTTGCAGGCACCATCAGCTTGTATTACGGCAACTTCCGTGTAAATTTGGCGAAGTTTGATTAATTATTGCAGAAGTTATTAATGAGCTTGGTGCGAAATTTGTTTGACTATTATTAAAAGTTATTCATTTATACGTCAATTCAGACGTCAATTCTCAACCGTTTTCCATGTAGTTTTGCAGACACCATCGGCTGGTATTACGGCATCTTCCCTGTAAATTTGGCGAAGTTTGATTAATTACTGCAAAAGTTATTAATGAGATTGGTGTGAAATTTGATTGAGTATTATTAAAAGTTATTCATTTAGACGTCAATTCAGACGTCAATTCTCAATCGTTTTCCATGTAGTTTTGTAGGAAACATCGGCTGTTATTACGGCAACTGCCCTGTAAATTTGGCGAAGTTTGATTAATTATTGCAGAAGTTAATAATGAGATTGGTGTGAAATTTGCTTGAGTTTTATTAAAAGTTATTCACTTAGACGTCAATTCAGACGTCAATTCTCAACCGTTTTCCATGTAGTTTTGCAGGCAACATCGCTTGTTATTACGGCAACTTGCCTGTAAATTTGGCGAAGTTTGATTAATTACTGCAAAAGTTATTAATGAGATTGGTGTGAAAGTTGCTTGAGTTTTATTAAAAGTTATTAATTTAGACGTCAATTCAGACGTCAATTCTCAACCGTTTTCCATGTAGTTTTGCAGGCGCCATCGGCTGGTATTACGGCAACTGCCCTGTAAATTTGGCGAAGTTTGAATAATTACTGCAAAAGTTATTAATGAGATTGGTTTGAAATTTGATTGAGTATTATTAAAAGTTATTCATTTAGACGTCAATTCAGACGTCAATTCTCAACCGTTTTCGATGTAGTTTTGCAGGCACCATCAGCTTGTATTACGGCAACTTCCGTGTAAATTTGGCGAAGTTTGATTAATTATTGCAGAAGTTATTAATGAGCTTGGTGCGAAATTTGTTTGACTATTATTAAAAGTTATTCAATTAGACGTCAATTCAGACGTCAATTCTCAACCGTTTTCCATGTAGTTTTGCAGGCAACATCGGCTGTTATTATGGCAACTTTCCTATAAATTTGGCGAAGTTTGATTAATTACTGCAAAAGTTATTATGAGATTGGTGTGAAAGTTGCTTGAGTATCATTAAAAGTTATTCATTTAGACGTCAATTCAGACGTCAATTCTCAACTGTTTTCCATGTAGTTTTGCAGGCACCATCGGCTGGTATTACGGCAACTTCCCTGTAAATTTGGCAAAGTTTGATTAATTATTGCAGAAGTTAATAATGAGATTGGTGTGAAATTTGCTTGAGTTTTATTAAAAGTTATTCACTTAGACGTCAATTCATACGTCAATTCTCAACCGTTTTCCATGTAGTTTTGCAGGCAACATCGGCTGTTATTACGGCAACTTTCCTGTAAATTTGGCAAAGTTTGATTAATTACTGCAAACGTTATTAATGAGATTGGTGTGAAAGTTGCTTGAGTTTTATTAAAAGTTATTAATTTAGACGTCAATTCAGACGTCAATTCTCAACCGTTTTCCATGTAGTTTTGCAGGCACCATCGGCTGGTATTACGGCAACTGCCCTGTAAATTTGGCGAAGTTTGATTAATTACTGCAAAAGTTATTTATGAGATTGGTGTGAAAGTTGCTTGAGTTTTATTAAAAGTTATTCATTTAGACGTCAATTCAGACGTCAATTCTCAACCGTTTCCCATGTAGTTTTGCAGACAACATCGGCTGTTATTACGGCAACTTCCCTGTAAATTTGGCGAAGTTTAATTAATTACTGCAAAAGTTATTAATGAGATTGGTGTGAAATTTGATTGAGTATCATTAAAAGTTATTCATTTAGACGTCAATTCAGACGTGAATTCTCAACTGTTTTCCATGTAGTTTTGCAGGCACCATCGGCTGGTATTACGGCAACCTCCCTGTAAATTTGGCAAAGTTTGATTAATTACTGCAAAAGTTGTTATTGAGATTGGTGTGAAATTTGATTGAGTATCATTAAAAGTTATTCATTTAGACGTCAATTTAGACGACAATTCTCAACTGTTTTCCATGTAGTTTTGCAGGCACCATCGGCTGGTATTACGGCAACTGCCCTGTAAGTTTGGTGAAGTTTGATTAATTACTGCAAAAGTTATTAATGAGATTGGTTTGAAATTTGATTGAGTATTATTAAAAGTTATTCATTTCGCCGTCAATTCAGACGTCAATTCTCAACCGTTCTCGATGTAGTTTTGCAGGCACCATCGGCTGGTATTACGGCAACTTCCGTGTAAATTTGGCGAAGTTTGATTTATTATTGCAGAAGTTATTAATGAGCTTGGTGTGAAATTTGATTGACTATTATTAAAAGCTATTCATTTAGACGTCAATTCAGACGTCAATTCTCAACCGTTTTTCATGTAGTTTTGCAGGCAACATTTGCTGTTATTACGGCAACTTCCCTGTAAATTTGGCGAAGTTTGAATAATTACTGCAAAAATTAATAATGAGATTGGTGTGAAATTTGTATGAGTTTTAATAAAAGTTATTCATTTAGACGTCAATTCAGACGTCAATTCTCAACCGTTTTCCATGTAGTTTTGTAGGCAACATCGGCTGCTACTACGGCAACTTCCCTGTAAATTTGGCGAAGTTTGATTAATGTAAACTTGGCGAAGTTTGATTTATTACTGCAAAAATTATTAAAGAGATTGGTGTGAAATTTGATTGAGTATTATTAAAAGTTATTCATTTAAACGTCAATTCAGACGTCACTTCTCAACTGTTTTCCATGTAATTTTGCAGGCACCATCGGCTGGTATTACGACAACTTCCCTGTAAATTTGGCGAAGTTTGATTAATTACTGCAAAAGTTATTAATGAGATTAGTGTGAAATTTGATTGACTATTACTAAAAGTTATTCATTTAGACGTCAATTCAGACGTCAATTCTCAACCGTTTTCCATGTAGTTTTGCAGGCAGCATTGGCTGTTATTACGGCAACTTCCCTGTAAATTTGGCGAAGTTTGATTAATTACTGCAAAAATTAATAAAGAGATTGGTGTGAAATTTGATTGAGTATTATTAAAAGTTATTCATTTAAACGTCAATTCAGACGTCACTTCTCAACCGTTTTTGATGTAGTTTTTCAGGCGCCATCGGCTGGTATTACGGCAACTTCCGTGTAAATTTGGTGAAGTTTGATTAATTATTGCAGAAGTTATTAATGAGATTAGTGTGAAATTTGATTGACTATTACTAAAAGTTATTCATTTAGACGTCAATTCAGACGTCAATTCTCAACCGTTTTCCATGTAGTTTTGCAGGCAGCATTGGCTGTTATTACGGCAACTTCCCTGTAAATTTGGCGAAGTTTGATTAATTACTGCAAAAATTAATAAAGAGATTGGTGTGAAATTTGATTGAGTATTATTAAAAGTTATTCATTTAAACGTCAATTCAGACGTCACTTCTCAACCGTTTTTGATGTAGTTTTTCAGGCGCCATCGGCTGGTATTACGGCAACTTCCGTGTAAATTTGGTGAAGTTTGATTAATTATTGCAGAAGTTATTAATGAGCTTGGTGTGAAATTTGATTGACTATTACTAAAAGTTATTCATTTAGACGTCAATTCAGACGTCAATTCTCAACCGTTTTCCATGTAGTTTTGCAGGCAACATTGGCTGCTATTACGGCAACTTCCCTGTAAATTTGGCGAAGTTTGATTTATTACTGCAAAAGTGATTATTGAGATTAGTGTGAAATTTGATTGAGTATTATTAAAAGTTATTCATTTAGACGTCAATTCAGACGTCACTTCTCAACTGTTTTCCATGTAATTTTGCGGGCAACATTGGCTGTTATTACGGCAACTTCCCTGTAAATTTGGCGAAGTTTGATTAATTACTGCAAAGTTATTAATGAGATTGGTTTGAAATTTGATTGAGAATTATTAAAAGTTATTCATTTAGACATCTATTCAGACGTCAATTCTAAACCGTTTTTGATGTAGTTTTGCAGGCACCATCGGCTGGTATTACGACAACTTCCGTGTAAATTTGATGAAGTTTGAATAATTATTGCAGAAGTTATTAATGAGCTTGGTGTGAAATTTGATTGACTATTACTAAAAGTTATTCATTTAGACGTCAATTCAGACGTCAATTCTCAACCGTTTTCCATGTAGTTTTGCAGGTAGCATTGGCTGCTATTACGGCAACTTCCCTGTAAATTTGGCGAAGTTTGATTAATTACTGCAAAAATTAATAAAGAGATTGGTGTGAAATTTGATTGAGTATTATTAAAAGTTATTCATTTAAGCGTCAATTCAGACGTCAATTCTCAACCGTTTTCCATGTAGTTTTGCAGGTAGCATTGGCTGCTATTACGGCAACTTCCCTGTAAATTTGGCGAAGTTTGATTAATTACTGCAAAAATTAATAAAGAGATTGGTGTGAAATTTGATTGAGTATTATTAAAAGTTATTCATTTAAACGTCAATTCAGACGTCACTTCTCAACTGTTTTCCATGTAATTTTGCGGGCTACATTGGCTGTTATTACGGCAACTTCCCTGTAAATTTGGCGAAGTTTGATTAATTACTGCAAAAGTTATTAATGAGATTGGTTTGAAATTTGATTGAGAATTATTAAAAGTTATTCATTTAGACGTCAATTCAGACGTCAATTCTAAACCGTTTTTGATGTAGTTTTGCAGGCACCATCGGCTGGTATTACGACAACTTCCCTGTAAATTTGGCGAAGTTTGATTAATTACTGCAAAAGTTATTAATGAGATTAGTGTGAAATTTGATTGACTATTACTAAAAGTTATTCATTTAGACGTCAATTCAGACGTCAATTCTCAACCGTTTTTCATGTAGTTTTGCAGGCAGCATTGGCTGTTATTACGGCAACTTCCCTGTAAATTTGGCGGAGTTTGATTAATTATTGCAAAAGTTATTAATGAGACTGGTGTGAAATTTGATTGAGTATTATTAAAAGTTATTCATTTTAGACGTCAATTCAGACGTCAATTCTCAACCGTTTTCCATGTAGTTTTGCAGGCAACATCGAGTGTTATTACGGCAACTTCCCTGTAATTTGGCGAAGTTTGATTTATTACTGCAAAAGTTATTAATGAGATTGGTTTGAAATTTGATTGAGTATTATTAAAAGTTATTCATTTCGCCGTCAATTCAGACGTCAATTCTCAACCGTTCTCGATGTAGTTTTGCAGGCACCATCGGCTGGTATTACGGCAACTTCCGTGTAAATTTGGCGAAGTTTGATTTATTATTGCAGAAGTTATTAATGAGCTTGGTGTGAAATTTGATTGACTATTATTAAAAGCTATTCATTTAGACGTCAATTCAGACGTCAATTCTCAACCGTTTTTCATGTAGTTTTGCAGGCAACATTTGCTGTTATTACGGCAACTTCCCTGTAAATTTGGCGAAGTTTGAATAATTACTGCAAAAATTAATAATGAGATTGGTGTGAAATTTGTATGAGTTTTAATAAAAGTTATTCATTTAGACGTCAATTCAGACGTCAATTCTCAACCGTTTTCCATGTAGTTTTGTAGGCAACATCGGCTGCTACTACGGCAACTTCCCTGTAAATTTGGCGAAGTTTGATTAATGTAAACTTGGCGAAGTTTGATTTATTACTGCAAAAATTATTAAAGAGATTGGTGTGAAATTTGATTGAGTATTATTAAAAGTTATTCATTTAAACGTCAATTCAGACGTCACTTCTCAACTGTTTTCCATGTAATTTTGCAGGCACCATCGGCTGGTATTACGACAACTTCCCTGTAAATTTGGCGAAGTTTGATTAATTACTGCAAAAGTTATTAATGAGATTAGTGTGAAATTTGATTGACTATTACTAAAAGTTATTCATTTAGACGTCAATTCAGACGTCAATTCTCAACCGTTTTCCATGTAGTTTTGCAGGCAGCATTGGCTGTTATTACGGCAACTTCCCTGTAAATTTGGCGAAGTTTGATTAATTACTGCAAAAATTAATAAAGAGATTGGTGTGAAATTTGATTGAGTATTATTAAAAGTTATTCATTTAAACGTCAATTCAGACGTCACTTCTCAACCGTTTTTGATGTAGTTTTTCAGGCGCCATCGGCTGGTATTACGGCAACTTCCGTGTAAATTTGGTGAAGTTTGATTAATTATTGCAGAAGTTATTAATGAGCTTGGTGTGAAATTTGATTGACTATTACTAAAAGTTATTCATTTAGACGTCAATTCAGACGTCAATTCTCAACCGTTTTCCATGTAGTTTTGCAGGCAACATTGGCTGCTATTACGGCAACTTCCCTGTAAATTTGGCGAAGTTTGATTTATTACTGCAAAAGTGATTATTGAGATTAGTGTGAAATTTGATTGAGTATTATTAAAAGTTATTCATTTAGACGTCAATTCAGACGTCACTTCTCAACTGTTTTCCATGTAATTTTGCGGGCAACATTGGCTGTTATTACGGCAACTTCCCTGTAAATTTGGCGAAGTTTGATTAATTACTGCAAAGTTATTAATGAGATTGGTTTGAAATTTGATTGAGAATTATTAAAAGTTATTCATTTAGACATCTATTCAGACGTCAATTCTAAACCGTTTTTGATGTAGTTTTGCAGGCACCATCGGCTGGTATTACGACAACTTCCGTGTAAATTTGGTGAAGTTTGATTAATTATTGCAGAAGTTATTAATGAGCTTGGTGTGAAATTTGATTGACTATTACTAAAAGTTATTCATTTAGACGTCAATTCAGACGTCAATTCTCAACAGTTTTCCATGTAGTTTTGCAGGCAGCATTGGCTGTTATTACGGCAACTTCTCTGTGAATTTGGCGAAGTTTGATTAATTACTGCAAAAATTATTAAAGAGATTGGTGTGAAATTTGATAGAGTATTATTAAAAGTTATTCATTTAAACGTCAATTCAGACGTCAATTCTAAACCGTTTTTGATGTAGTTTTGCAGGCACCATCGGCTGGTATTACGACAACTGCCCTGTAAATGTGGCGAAGTTTGATTAATTACTGCAAAAGTTATTAATGAGATTGGTTTGAAATTTGATTGAGAATTATTAAAAGTTATTCATTTAGACGTCAATTCAGACATCAATTCTAAACCGTTTTTGATGTAGTTTTGCAGGCACCATCGGCTGGTATTACGACAACTTCCGTGTAAATTTGGTGAAGTTTGATTAATTATTGCAGAAGTTATTAATGAGCTTGGTGTGAAATTTGATTGACTATTACTAAAAGTTATTCATTTTGACGTCAATTCAGACGTCAATTCTCAACCGTTTTCCATGTAGTTTTGCAGGCAGCATTGGCTGTTATTACGGCAACTTCCCTGTAAATTTCGCAAAGTTTGATTAATTACTGCAAAAGTTATTAATGAGATTAGTGTGAAATTTGATTGAGTATTATTAAAAGTTATTCATTTAGACGTCAATTCAGACGTCAATTATCAACCGTTTTCCATGTAATTTTGCAGGCACCATCGGCTGGCATTACGGCAACTGCCCTGTAAATGTGGCGAAGTTTGATTAATTACTGCAAAAGTCATTAATGAGATTGGTGTTAAATTTGATTGAGTATTATTAAAAGTTATTCATTTTAGACGTCAATTCAAACGTCAATTCTCAACCGTTTGCCACGTAGTTTTGCAGGCAACATCGGCTGTTACTACGGCAACTTCACTGTAAATTTGGCGAAGTTTGATTAATGTAAACTTGGCGAAGTTTGATTTATTACTGCAAAAATTATTAAAGAGATTGGTGTGAAATTTGATTGAGTATTATTAAAAGTTATTCATTTAGACGTCAATCCAGACGTCAATTCTCAACTGTTTTCCATGTAGTTTTGCAGGCACCATCGGCTGGTATTACGGCAATTTCCCTGTAAATTTGGCGAAGTTTGATTAATTACTGCAAAAGTTATTAATGAGATTGGTGTGAAATTTGATTGAGTATTATTAAAAGTTATTCATTTAGACGTCAATTCAGACTTCAATTCTCAACCGTTCTCGATGTAGTTTTACAGGCACCATCGGCTGGTATTACGGCAACTTCTGTGTAAATTTGGCGAAGTTTGATTTATTATTGCAGAAGTTATTAATGAGCTTGGTGTGAAATTTGATTGACTATTATTAAAAGTTATTCATTTAAACGTCAATTCAGACGTCACTTCTCAACCGTTTCCCATGTAGTTTTGCAGGGAACATTGGCTTTTATTACGGCAACTTCCCTGTAAATTTGGCGAAGTTTGAATAATTACTGCAAAAATTATTAATGAGATTGGTGTGAAATTTGATTGAGTTTTAATAAAAGTTATTCATTTAGACGTCAATTCAGACGTCAATTCTCAACCGTTTTCCATGTAGTTTTGTAGGCAACATCGGCTGCTACTACGGCAACTTCCCTGTAAATTTGGCGAAGTTTGATTAATGTAAACTTGGCGAAGTTTGATTTATTACTGCAAAAATTATTAAAGAGATTGGTGTGAAATTTGATTGAGTATTATTAAAAGTTATTCATTTAAACGTCAATTCAGACGTCACTTCTCAACTGTTTCCCATGTAATTTTGCGGGCAACATTGGCTGTTATTACGGCAACTTCCCTGTAAATTTGGCGAAGTTTGATTGATTACTGCAAAAGTTATTAATGAGATTGGTTTGAAATTTGATTGAGAATTATTAAAAGTTATTTATATAGACATCAATTCAGACGTCAATTCTAAACCGTTTTTGATGTAGTTTTGCAGGCACCATCGGCTGGTATTACGACAACTTCCGTGTAAATTTGGTGAAGTTTGATTAATTATTGCAGAAGTTATTAATGAGCTTGGTGTGAAATTTGATTGACTATTACTAAAAGTTATTCATTTAGACGTCAATTCAGACGTCAATTCTCAACCGTTTTCCATGTAGTTTTGCAGGTAGCATTGGCTGCTATTACGGCAACTTCCCTGTAAATTTGGCGAAGTTTGATTAATTACTGCAAAAATTAATAAAGAGATTGGTGTGAAATTTGATTGAGTATTATTAAAAGTTTTTCATTTAAACGTCAATTCAGACGTCAATTCTCAACCGTTTTCCATGTAGTTTTGCAGGTAGCATTGGCTGCTATTACGGCAACTTCCCTGTAAATTTGGCGAAGTTTGATTAATTACTGCAAAAATTAATAAAGAGATTGGTGTGAAATTTTATTGAGTATTATTAAAAGTTATTCATTTAAACGTCAATTCAGACGTCACTTCTCAACTGTTTTCCATGTAATTTTGCGGGCTACATTGGCTGTTATTACGGCAACTTCCCTGTAAATTTGGCGAAGTTTGATTAATTACTGCAAAAGTTATTAATGAGATTGGTTTGAAATTTGATTGAGAATTATTAAAAGTTATTCATTTAGACGTCAATTCAGACGTCAATTCTAAACCGTTTTTGATGTAGTTTTGCAGGCACCATCGGCTGGTATTACGACAACTTCCCTGTAAATTTGGCAAGGTTTGATTAATTACTGCAAAAGTTATTAATGAGATTAGTGTGAAATTTGATTGACTATTACTAAAAGTTATTCATTTAGACGTCAATTCAGACGTCAATTCTCAACCGTTTTTCATGTAGTTTTGCAGGCAACATTGGCTGTTATTACGGCAACTTCCCTGTAAATTTGGCGGAGTTTGATTAATTATTGCAAAAGTTATTAATGAGATTGGTGTGAAATTTGATTGAGTATTATTAAAAGTTATTCATTTTAGACGTCAATTCAGACGTCAATTCTCAACCGTTTTCCATGTAGTTTTGCAGGCAACATCGAGTGTTATTACGGCAACTTCCCTGTAATTTGGCGAAGTTTGATTTATTACTGCAAAAGTTATTAATGAGATTGGTTTGAAATTTGATTGAGTATTATTAAAAGTTATTCATTTCGACGTCAATTCAGACGTCAATTCTCAACCGTTCTCGATGTAGTTTTGCAGGCACCATCGGCTGGTATCACGGCAACTTCTGTGTAAATTTGGCGAAGTTTGATTTATTATTGCAGAAGTTATTAATGAGCTTGGTGTGAAATTTGATTGACTATTATTAAAAGTTATTCATTTAAACGTCAATTCAGACGTCACTTCTCAACCGTTTCCCATGTAGTTTTGCAGGGAACATTGGCTTTTATTACGGCAACTTCCCTGTAAATTTGGCGAAGTTTGAATAATTACTTCAAAAATTATTAATGAGATTGGTGTGAAATTTGATTGAGTTTTAATAAAAGTTATTCATTTAGACGTCAATTCAGACGTCAATTCTCAACCGTTTTCCATGTAGTTTTGTAGGCAACATCGGCTGCTACTACGGCAACTTCCCTGTAAATTTGGCGAAGTTTGATTAATGTAAACTTGGCGAAGTTTGATTTATTACTGCAAAAATTATTAAAGAGATTGGTGTGAAATTTGATTGAGTATTATTAAAAGTTATTCATTTAAACGTCAATTCAGACGTCACTTCTCAACTGTTTCCCATGTAATTTTGCGGGCAACATTGGCTGTTATTACGGCAACTTCCCTGTAAATTTGGCGAAGTTTGATTGATTACTGCAAAAGTTATTAATGAGATTGGTTAGAAATTTGATTGAGAATTATTAAAAGTTATTTATTTAGACATCAATTCAGACGTCAATTCTAAACCGTTTTTGATGTAGTTTTGCAGGCACCATCGGCTGGTATTACGACAACTTCCGTGTAAATTTGGTGAAGTTTGAATAATTATTGCAGAAGTTATTAATGAGCTTGGTGTGAAATTTGATTGACTATTACTAAAAGTTATTCATTTAGACGTCAATTCAGACGTCAATTCTCAACCGTTTTCCATGTAGTTTTGCAGGTAGCATTGGCTGCTATTACGGCAACTTCCCTGTAAATTTGGCGAAGTTTGATTAATTACTGCAAAAATTAATAAAGAGATTGGTGTGAAATTTGATTGAGTATTATTAAAAGTTATTCATTTAAACGTCAATTCAGACGTCAATTCTCAACCGTTTTCCATGTAGTTTTGCAGGTAGCATTGGCTGCTATTACGGCAACTTCCCTGTAAATTTGGCGAAGTTTGATTAATTACTGCAAAAATTAATAAAGAGATTGGTGTGAAATTTGATTGAGTATTATTAAAAGTTATTCATTTAAACGTCAATTCAGACGTCACTTCTCAACTGTTTTCCATGTAATTTTGCGGGCTACATTGGCTGTTATTACGGCAACTTCCCTGTAAATTTGGCGAAGTTTGATTAATTACTGCAAAAGTTATTAATGAGATTGGTTTGAAATTTGATTGAGAATTATTAAAAGTTATTCATTTAGACGTCAATTCAGACGTCAATTCTAAACCGTTTTTGATGTAGTTTTGCAGGCACCATCGGCTGGTATTACGACAACTTCCCTGTAAATTTGGCGAAGTTTGATTAATTACTGCAAAAGTTATTAATGAGATTAGTGTGAAATTTGATTGACTATTACTAAAAGTTATTCATTTAGACGTCAATTCAGACGTCAATTCTCAACCGTTTTTCATGTAGTTTTGCAGGCAACATTGGCTGTTATTACGGCAACTTCCCTGTAAATTTGGCGGAGTTTGATTAATTATTGCAAAAGTTATTGATGAGATTGGTGTGAAATTTGATTGAGTATTATTAAAAGTTATTCATTTTAGACGTCAATTCAGACGTCAATTCTCAACCGTTTTCCATGTAGTTTTGCAGGCAACATCGAGTGTTATTACGGCAACTTCCCTGTAATTTGGCGAAGTTTGATTTATTACTGCAAAAGTTATTAATGAGATTGGTTTGAAATTTGATTGAGTATTATTAAAAGTTATTCATTTCGACGTCAATTCAGACGTCAATTCTCAACCGTTCTCGATGTAGTTTTGCAGGCAACATTTGCTGTTATTACGGCAACTTCCCTGTAAATTTGGCGAAGTTTGAATAATTACTGCAAAAATTAATAATGAGATTGGTGTGAAATTTGTATGAGTTTTAATAAAAGTTATTCATTTAGACGTCAATTCAGACGTCAATTCTCAACCGTTTTCCATGTAGTTTTGTAGGCAACATCGGCTGCTACTACGGCAACTTCCCTGTAAATTTGGCGAAGTTTGATTAATGTAAACTTGGCGAAGTTTGATTTATTACTGCAAAAATTATTAAAGAGATTGGTGTGAAATTTGATTGAGTATTATTAAAAGTTATTCATTTAAACGTCAATTCAGACGTCACTTCTCAACTGTTTTCCATGTAATTTTGCAGGCACCATCGGCTGGTATTACGACAACTTCCCTGTAAATTTGGCGAAGTTTGATTAATTACTGCAAAAGTTATTAATGAGATTAGTGTGAAATTTGATTGACTATTACTAAAAGTTATTCATTTAGACGTCAATTCAGACGTCAATTCTCAACCGTTTTCCATGTAGTTTTGCAGGCAGCATTGGCTGTTATTACGGCAACTTCCCTGTAAATTTGGCGAAGTTTGATTAATTACTGCAAAAGTTATTAATGAGATTAGTGTGAAATTTGATTGAGTATTATTAAAAGTTATTCATTTAGACGTCAATTCAGACGTCAATTCTCAACCGTTTTCCATGCAATTTTGCAGGCACCATCGGCTGGCATTACGGCAACTGCCCTGTAAATGTGGCGAAGTTTAATTAATTACTGCAAAAGTCATTAATGAGATTGGTGTTAAATTTGATTGAGTATTATTAAAAGTTATTCATTTTAGACGTCAATTCAAAACGTCAATTCTCAACCGTTTGCCATGTAGTTTTGCAGGCAACATTGGCTGTTATTACGGCAACTTCCCTGTAAATTTGGCGGAGTTTGATTAATTACTGCAAAAGTTATTAATGAGATTGGTATGAAATTTGATTGAGTATTATTAAAAGTTATTCATTTTAGACGTCAATTCAGACGTCAATTCTCAACCGTTTTCCATGTAGTTTTGCAGGCAACATCGACTGTTATTACGGCAACTTCCCTGTAATTTGGCGAAGTGTGATTTATTACTGCAAAAGTTATTAATGAGATTGGTGTGAAATTTGATTGAGTATTATTAAAAGTTATTAATTTCGACGTCAATTCAGACGTCAATTCTCAACCGTTCTCGATGTAGTTTTGCAGGCACCATCGGCTGGTATTACGGCAACTTCCGTGTAAATTTGGCGAAGTTTGATTTATTATTGCAGAAGTTATTAATGAGCTTGGTGTGAAATTTGATTGACTATTATTAAAAGCTATTCATTTAGACGTCCATTCAGGCGTCAATTCTCAACCGTTTTTCATGTAGTTTTGCAGGCAACATTTGCTGTTATTACGGCAACTTCCCTGTAAATTTGGCGAAGTTTGAATAATTACTGCAAAAATTAATAATGAGATTGGTGTGAAATTTGATTGAGTTTTAATAAAAGTTATTCATTTAGACGTCAATTCAGACGTCAATTCTCAACCGTTATCCATGTAGTTTTGTAGGCAACATCGGCTGTTACTAGGGCAACTTCCCTGTAAATTTGGCAAAGTTTGATTAATGTAAACTTGGCGAAGTTTGATTTATTACTGCAAAAATTATTAAAGAGATTTGTGTGAAATTCGATTGAGTATTATTAAAAGTTATTCATTTAGACGTCAATTCAGACGCCAATTCTCAACTGTTTTTCATGTAATTTCGCAGGCAGCATTGGCTGTTATTACGGCAACTTCCCTGTAAATTTGGCGAAGTTTGATTAATTACTGCAAAAGTTATTAATGAGATTGGTTTTTAAATTTGATTGAGTATTATTAAAAGTTATTCATTTAGACGTCAATTCAGACGTCAATTCTAAACCGTTTTCGATGTAGTTTTTTCAGGCTCCATCGGCTGTTATTACGGCAACTTCCGTGTAAATTTGGTGAAGTTTGATTAATTATTGCAGAAGTTATTAATGAGCTTGGTGTGAAATTTGATTGACTATTACTAAAAGTTATTCATTTAGACGTCAATTCAGACGTCAATTCTCAACCGTTATCCATGTAGTTTTGTAGGCAACATCGGCTGTTACTAGGGCAACTTCCCTGTAAATTTGGCAAAGTTTGATTAATGTAAACTTGGCGAAGTTTGATTTATTACTGCAAAAATTATTAAAGAGATTTGTGTGAAATTCGATTGAGTATTATTAAAAGTTATTCATTTAGACGTCAATTTAGACGCCAATTCTCAACTGTTTTTCATGTAATTTTGCAGGCAACATTGGCTGTTATTACGGCAACTTCCCTGTGAATTTGGCGAAGTTTGATTAATTACTGCAAAAGTTATTAATGAGATTGGTTTGAAATTTGATTGAGTATTATTAAAAGTTATTCATTTAGACGTCAATTCAGACGTCAATTCTAAACAGTTTTCGATGTAGTTTTGCAGGCACCATTGGCTGGTATTACGGCAACTTCCGTGTAAATTTGGTGAAGTTTGATTAATTATTGCAGAAGTTATTAATGAGCTTGGTGTGAAATTTGATTGACTATTATTAAAAGCTATTCATTTAGACGTCAATTCAGACGTCAATTCTCAACCGTTTTCCATGTAGTTTTGCAGGCAACATTTGCTGTTATTACGGCAACTTCCCTGTAAATTTGGCGAAGTTTGAATAATTACTGCAAAAATTAATAATGAGATTGGTATGAAATTTGATTGACTTTTAATAAAAGTTATTCATTTAGACGTCAATTCAGACGTCAATTCTCAACCGTTTTCCATGTAGTTTTGTAGGCAACATCGGTTGTTACTACGGCAACTTCCCTGTAATTTTGGCGAAGTTTGATTAATGTAAACTTGGCGAAGTTTGATTTATTACTGCAAAAATTATTAAAGAGATTGGTGTGAAATTCGATTGAGTATTATGAAAAGTTATTCATTTAGACGTCAATTCAGACGTCAATTCTCAACTGTTTTCTATCTAATTTCGCAGGCAGCATTGGCTGTTATGACGGCAACTTCCCTGTAAATTTGGCGAGGTTTGATTAATTACTGCAAAAGTTATTAATGAGATTGGTTTTTAAATTTGATTGAGTATTATTAAAAGTTATTCATTTAGACGTCAATTCAGACGTCAATTCTAAACCGTTTTCGATGTAGTTTTTCAGGCACCATCGGCTGTTATTACGGCAACTTCCGTGTAAATTTGGTGAAGTTTGATTAATTATTGCAGAAGTTATTAATGAGCTTGGTGTGAAATTTGATTGACTATTACTAAAAGTTATTCATTTAGACGTCAATTCAGACGTCAATTCTCAACCGTTTTCCATGTAGTTTTGCAGGCAACATTGGCTGCTATTACGGCAACTTCCCTGTAAATTTGGCGAAGTTTGATTAATTACTGCAAAAGTGATTAATGAGATTAGTGTGAAATTTGATTGAGTATTATTAAAAGTTATTCATTTAGACGTCAATTCAGACGTGAATTCTCAACCGTTTTCCATGTAATTTTGCAGGCACCATCGGCTGGCATTACGGCAACTGCCCTGTAAATGTGGCGAAGTTTGATTAATCACTGCAAAAGTCATTAATGAGATTGGTGTGAAATTTGATTGAGTATTATTAAAAGTTATTCATTTTAGACGTCAATTCAAACGTCAATTCTCAACCGTTTGCCATGTAGTTTTGCAGGCAACATTGGCTGTTATTACGGCAACTTCCCTGTAAATTTGGCGAAGTTTGATTAATTACTGCAAAAGTTATTAATGAGATTGGTGTGAAATTTGATGGAGTATTATTAAAAGTTATTCATTTAGACGTCAATTCAGACGTCAATTCTCAACCGTTTTCAATGTAGTTTTGCAGGCAACATCGACTGTTATTACGGCAACTTCCCTGTAAATTTGGCGAAGTTTGATTTATTACTGCAAAAGTTATTAATGAGATTATTGTGAAATTTGATTGAGTATTATTAAAAGTTATTCATTTAGACGTCAATTCAGACGTCAATTCTCAACCGTTCTCGATGTAGTTTTGCAGGCACCTTCTGCTGGTATTACGGCAACTTCCGTGTAAATTTGGTGAAGTTTGATTAATTATTGCAGAAGTTATTAATGAGCTTGGTGTGAAATTTGATTGACTATTACTAAAAGTTATTCATTTAGACGTCAATTCAGACGTCAATTCTCAACCGTTTCCCATGTAGTTTTGCAGGCAACATTGGCTGTTATTACGGAGACTTCCCTGTAAATTTGGCGAAGTTTGATTAATTACTGCAAAAGTTATTAATGAGATTAGTGTGAAATTTGATTGAGTATTATTAAAAGTTATTCATTTTAGACGTCAATTCAGACGTCAATTCTCAACCCTTTTCCATGTAGTTTTGCAGGCAACATCGACTGTTATTACGGCAGCTTCCCTGTAAATTTGGCGAAGTTTGATTTATTACTGCAAAAGTTATTAATGAGATTGGTGTGAAATTTGATTGAGTATTATTAAAAGTTATTCATTTAGACGTCAATTCAGACGTCAATTCTCAACCGTTCTCGATGTAGTTTTGCAGGCACCATCGGCTGGTATTACGGCAACTTCGTGTAAATTTGGCGAAGTTTGATTTATTATTGCAGAAGTTATTAGTGAGCTTGGTGTGAAATTTGATTGACTATTATTAAAAGCTATTAATTTAGACGTCAATTCAGACGTCAATTCTCAACCGTTTTCCATGTAGTTTTGCAGGCAACATTGGCTGTTATTACGGCAACTTCCCTGTAAATTTGGCGAAGTTTGTATAATTACTGCAAAAATTAATAATGAGATTGGTGTGAAATTTGATTGAGTTTTAATAAAAGTTATTCATTTAGACGTCAATTCAGACGTCAATTGTCAACCGTTTTCCATGTAGTTTTGTAGGCAACATCGGCTGTTACTACGGCAACTTCCCTGTAAATTTGGCGAAGTTTGATTAATGTAAACTTGGCGAAGTTTGATTTGTTACTGCAAAAATTATTAAAGAGATTGGTGTGAAATTTGATTGAGTATTATTAAAAGTTATTCATTTAGACGTCAATCCAGACGTCAATTCTCAACTGTTTTTCATGTAGTTTTGCAGGCACCATCGGCTGGTATTACGGCAACTTCCCTGTAAATTTGGCGAAGTTTGATTAATTACTGCAAAAGTCATTAATGAGATTGGTGCGAAATTTGATTGAGTATTATTAAAAGTTATTCATTTAGACGTCAATTCAGACGTCAATTCTCAACTGTTTTCCATGTAATTTTGCAGGCACCATCGGCTGGTATTACGGCAACTGCCCTGTAAATTTGGCGAAGTTTGATTAATTAGTGCAAAAGTTATTAAAGAGATTGGTGTGAAATTTGATTGAGTATTATTAAAAGTTATTCATTTAGACGTCAATTCAGACGTCAATTCTAAACCGTTTTCGATGTAGTTTTTGCAGGCACCATCGGCTGGTATTACGGCGACTGCCCTGTAAATTTGGCGAAGTTTGATTAATTACTGCAAAAGTCATTAATGAGATTGGTGTGAAATTTGATTGAGTATTATTAAAAGTTATTCATTTAGACGTCAATTCAAACGTCAATTCTCAACCGTTTGCCATGTAGTTTTGCAGGCACCATCGGCTGGTATTACGGCAACTTCCGTGTAAATTTGGCGAAGTTTGATTTATTATTGCAGAAGTTATTAATGAGCTTGGTGTGAAAATTGATTGACTATTATTAAAAGCTATTCATTTAGACGTCAATTCAGACGTCAATTCTCAACCGTTCCCATGTAGTTTTGCAG
>CAXHKU010000156.1:0-34727 GCA_964017125.1 Flabesymbios commensalis
ATTCAGACGTCAATTCTCAACCGTTTTCCATGTAGTTTTGCAGGCAACATTGGCTGTTATTACGGCAACTTCCCTGTAAATTTGGCGAAGTTTTATTATTTACTGCAAAAGTTATTAATGAGATTGGTGTGAAATTTGATTGAGTCTTATTAAAAGTTATTCATTTAGACGTCAATTCAGACGTCAATTCTCAACCGTTTTCCATGTAGTTTTGCAGGCAACATTGGCTGTTATTACGGCAACTTCCCTGTAAATTTGGCGAAGTTTGATTACTTACTGCAAAAGTTATTAATGAGATTGGTGTGAAATTTGATTGAGTATTATTAAAAGTTATTCATTTAGACGTCAATTCAGACTTCAATTCTCAACCGTTTTCCATGTAGTTTTGTAGGCGACATCGGCTGTTATTACGGCAACTTCCCTGGAAATTTGGCTAAGTTTGATTAATTACTGCATAAGTTATTAATGAGATTGGTGTGAAATTTGATTGAGTATTACTAAAAGTTATTCATTTAGACGTTAATTCAGACGTCAATTCTCAACCGTTTTCCATGTAGTTTTGTAGGCGACATCGGCTGTTATTACGGCAACTTCCCTGTAAATCTGGCAAAGTTTGATTAATGTAAACTTGGCGAAGTTTGATTTATTACTGTGAAAATTATTAAAGAGATTGGTGTGAAATTTGATTGAGTCTTATTAAAAGTTATTCATTTAGACGTCAATTCAGACGTCAATTCTCAACCGTTTTCCATGTAGTTTTGCTGGCAACATTGGCTGTTATTACGGCAACTTCCCTGTAAATTTGGCGAAGTTTGATTATTTACTGCAAAAGTTATTAATGAGATTGGTTTGAAATTTGATTGAGTATTATTAAAAGTTATTCATTTAGACGTCAATTCAGACGTCAATTCTCAACCGTTTTCCATGTAATTTTGCAGGCACCATCGGCTAGTATTACGGCAACTGCCCTGTAAATTTGGCGAAGTTTGCTTAATTACTGCAAAAGTTATTAATGAGCTTGGTGTGAAATTTGATTGAGTCTTATTAAAAGTTATTCATTTAGACGTCAATTCAGACGTCAATTCTCACCGTTTTCCATGTAGTTTTGCAGGCAACATTAGCTGTTATTACGGCAACTTCCCTGTAAATTTGGCGAAGTTTGATTAATTACTGCTAAAGTTATTAATGAGATTGGTGTGAAATTTGATTGAGTATTATTAAAAGTTATTCATTTAGACGTCAATTCAGACGTCAATTCTCAACCGTTTTCCATGTAATTTTGCAGGCACCATCGGCTGGTATTACGGCAACTGCCCTGTAAATTTGGTGAAGTTTGATTAATTACTGCAAAAGTTATTAATGAGATTGGTGTGAAATTTGATTGAGTATTATTAAAAGTTATTCATTTAGACGTCAATTCAGACGTCAATTCTCAACCGTTTTCCATGTAATTTTGCAGGCACCATCGGCTAGTATTACGGCAACTGCCCTGTAAATTTGGCGAAGTTTGCCTAATAACAGCAAAAGTTATTAATGAGCTTGGTGTGAAATTTGATTGAGTCCTATTAAAAGTTATTCATTTAGACGTCAATTCAGACGTCAATTCTCACCGTTTTCCATGTAGTTTTGCAGGCAACATTAGCTGTTATTACGGCAACTTCCCTGTAAATTTGGCGAAGTTTGATTTTTTACTGCAAAAGTTATTAATGAGATTGGTGTGAAATTTGATTGAGTATTACTAAAAGTTATTCATTTAGACGTCAATTCAGACGTCAATTCTCAACCGTTTTCCATGTAATTTTGCAGGCACCATCGGCTGGTATTACGGCAACTTCCCTGTAAATCTGGCGAAGTTTGATTAATGTAAACTTGGCGAAGTTTGATTTATTACTGTGAAAATTATTAAAGAGATTGGTGTGAAATTTGATTGATTATTATTAAAAGTTATTCATTTAGACGTCAATTCAGACGTCAATTCTCAACCGTTTTCCATGTAGTTTTGCAGACACCATCGGCTGGTATTACGCCAATTTCCGTGTAAATTTGGCGAAGTTTGCTTAATTACTGCAAAAGTTATTAATGAGCTTGGTGTGAAATTTGATTGAGTCCTATTAAAAGTTATTCATTTAGACGTCAATTCAGACGTCAATTCTCAACCGTTTTCCATGTAGTTTTGCAGGCAACATTGGCTGTTATTACGGCAACTTCCCTGTAAATTTGGCAAAGTTTGATTATTTACTGCAAAAGTTATTAATGAGATTGGTGTGAAATTTGATTGAGTATTATTAAAAGTTATTCATTTAGACGTCAATTCAGACGTCAATTCTCAACCGTTTTCCATGTAATTTTGCAGGCCCCATCGGCTGGTAATACGGCAACTGCCCTGTAAATTTGGCGAAGTTTGATTAATTACTGCAAAAGTTATTAATGAGATTGGTTTGAAAATTGATTGAGTATTATTAAAAGTTATTCATTTAGACGTCAACTTAGACGTCAATCCTCAACCGTTCTCGATGTAGTTTTGCAGGCACCATCGGCTGGTATTACGGCAATTTCCTTGTAAATTTGGCGAAGTTTGCTTAATTACTGCAAAAGTTATTAATGAGTTTGGTGTGAAATTTGATTGAGTCTTATTAAAAGTTATTCATTTAGACGTCAATTCAGACGTCAATTCTCACCGTTTTCCATGTAGTTTTGCAGGCACCATCGGCTGGTATTACGGCAACTTCCCTGTAAATTTGGCGAAGTTTGATTATTTACTGCAAAAGTTATTAATGAGATTGGTGTGAAATTTGATTGAGTATTATTAAAAGTTATTCATTTAGACGTCAATTCAGACGTCAATTCTCAATCGTTTTCCATGTAATTTTGCAGGCACCATCGGCTGGTATTACGGCAACTGCCCTGTAAATTTGGCGAAGTTTGATTAATTACTGCAAAAGTTATTAATGAGATTGGTTTGAAAATTGATTGAGTATTATTAAAAGTTATTCATTTAGACGTCAACTTAGACGTCAATCCTCAACCGTTCTCGATGTAGTTTTGCAGGCACCATCGGCTGGTATTACGGGAACTTCCGTGTGAATTTGGCGAAGTTTGCTTAATTACTGCAAAAGTTATTAATGAGCTTGGTGTGAAATTTGATTGAGTCTTATTAAAAGTTATTCATTTAGACGTCAATTCAGACGTCAATTCTCACCGTTTTCCATGTAGTTTTGCAGGCAACATTGGCTGTTATTACGGCAACTTCCCTGTAAATTTGGCGAAGTTTGATTAATTACTGCAAAAGTTATTAATGAGATTGGTGTGAAATTTGATTGAGTATTATTAAAAGTTATTCATTTAGACGTCAATTCAGACGTCAATTCTCACCGTTTTCCATGTAGTTTTGCAGGCAACATTGGCTGTTATTACGGCAACTTCCCTGTAAATTTGGCAAAGTTTGATTAATTACTGCAAAAGTTATTAATGAGATTGTTTTGAAAATTGATTGAGTATTATTAAAAGTTATTCATTTAGACGTCAATTCAGACGTCAATTATCAACCGTTCTCGATGTAGTTTTGCAGGCACCATCGGCTGGTATTACGGCAACTTTCGTGTGATTTTGGCGAAGTTTGCTTAATTACAGCAAAAGTTATTAATGAGCTTGGTGTGAAATTTGATTGAGTCCTATTAAAAGTTATTCATTTAGACGTCAATTCAGACGTCAATTCTCACCGTTTTCCATGTAGTTTTGCAGGCAACATTAGCTGTTATTACGGCAACTTCCCTGTAAATTTGGCGAAGTTTGATTAATTACTGCTAAAGTTATTAATGAGATTGGTGTGAAATTTGATTGAGTATTATTAAAAGTTATTCATTTAGACGTCAATTCAGACGTCAATTCTCAACCGTTTTCCATGTAATTTTGCAGGCACCATCGGCTGGTATTACGGCAACTGCCCTGTAAATTTGGTGAAGTTTGATTAATTACTGCAAATGTTATTAATGAGATTGGTGTGAAATTTGATTGAGTATTATTAAAAGTTATTCATTTAGACGTCAATTCAGACGTCAATTCTCAACCGTTTTCCATGTAATTTTGCAGGCACCATCGGCTAGTATTACGGCAACTGCCCTGTAAATTTGGCGAAGTTTGCCTAATTACAGCAAAAGTTATTAATGAGCTTGGTGTGAAATTTGATTGAGTCCTATTAAAAGTTATTCATTTAGACGTCAATTCAGACGTCAATTCTCACCGTTTTCCATGTAGTTTTGCAGGCAACATTAGCTGTTATTACGGCAACTTCCCTGTAAATTTGGCGAAGTTTGATTTTTTACTGCAAAAGTTATTAATGAGATTGGTGTGAAATTTGATTGAGTATTATTAAAAGTTATTCATTTAGACGTCAATTCAGACGTCAATTCTCAACCGTTTTCCATGTAATTTTGCAGGCACCATCGGCTGGTATTACGGCAACTTCCCTGTAAATCTGGCGAAGTTTGATTAATGTAAACTTGGCGAAGTTTGATTTATTACTGTGAAAATTATTAAAGAGATTGGTGTGAAATTTGATTGATTATTATTAAAAGTTATTCATTTAGACGTCAATTCAGACGTCAATTCTCAACCGTTTTCCATGTAGTTTTGCAGACACCATCGGCTGGTATTACGCCAATTTCCGTGTAAATTTGGCGAAGTTTGCTTAATTACTGCAAAAGTTATTAATGAGCTTGGTGTGAAATTTGATTGAGTCCTATTAAAAGTTATTCATTTAGACGTCAATTCAGACGTCAATTCTCAACCGTTTTCCATGTAGTTTTGCAGGCAACATTGGCTGTTATTACGGCAACTTCCCTGTAAATTTGGCAAAGTTTGATTATTTACTGCAAAAGTTATTAATGAGATTGGTGTGAAATTTGATTGAGTATTATTAAAAGTTATTCATTTAGACGTCAATTCAGACGTCAATTCTCAACCGTTTTCCATGTAATTTTGCAGGCCCCATCGGCTGGTAATACGGCAACTGCCCTGTAAATTTGGCGAAGTTTGATTAATTACTGCAAAAGTTATTAATGAGATTGGTTTGAAAATTGATTGAGTATTATTAAAAGTTATTCATTTAGACGTCAACTTAGACGTCAATCCTCAACCGTTCTCGATGTAGTTTTGCAGGCACCATCGGCTGGTATTACGGCAATTTCCTTGTAAATTTGGCGAAGTTTGCTTAATTACTGCAAAAGTTATTAATGAGTTTGGTGTGAAATTTGATTGAGTCTTATTAAAAGTTATTCATTTAGACGTCAATTCAGACGTCAATTCTCACCGTTTTCCATGTAGTTTTGCAGGCACCATCGGCTGGTATTACGGCAACTTCCCTGTAAATTTGGCGAAGTTTGATTATTTACTGCAAAAGTTATTAATGAGATTGGTGTGAAATTTGATTGAGTATTATTAAAAGTTATTCATTTAGACGTCAATTCAGACGTCAATTCTCAATCGTTTTCCATGTAATTTTGCAGGCACCATCGGCTGGTATTACGGCAACTGCCCTGTAAATTTGGCGAAGTTTGATTAATTACTGCAAAAGTTATTAATGAGATTGGTTTGAAAATTGATTGAGTATTATTAAAAGTTATTCATTTAGACGTCAACTTAGACGTCAATCCTCAACCGTTCTCGATGTAGTTTTGCAGGCACCATCGGCTGGTATTACGGGAACTTCCGTGTGAATTTGGCGAAGTTTGCTTAATTACTGCAAAAGTTATTAATGAGCTTGGTGTGAAATTTGATTGAGTCTTATTAAAAGTTATTCATTTAGACGTCAATTCAGACGTCAATTCTCACCGTTTTCCATGTAGTTTTGCAGGCAACATTGGCTGTTATTACGGCAACTTCCCTGTAAATTTGGCGAAGTTTGATTAATTACTGCAAAAGTTATTAATGAGATTGGTGTGAAATTTGATTGAGTATTATTAAAAGTTATTCATTTAGACGTCAATTCAGACGTCAATTCTCACCGTTTTCCATGTAGTTTTGCAGGCAACATTGGCTGTTATTACGGCAACTTCCCTGTAAATTTGGCAAAGTTTGATTAATTACTGCAAAAGTTATTAATGAGATTGTTTTGAAAATTGATTGAGTATTATTAAAAGTTATTCATTTAGACGTCAATTCAGACGTCAATTATCAACCGTTCTCGATGTAGTTTTGCAGGCACCATCGGCTGGTATTACGGCAACTTTCGTGTGATTTTGGCGAAGTTTGCTTAATTACAGCAAAAGTTATTAATGAGCTTGGTGTGAAATTTGATTGAGTCCTATTAAAAGTTATTCATTTAGACGTCAATTCAGACATCAATTCTCACCGTTTTCCATGTAGTTTTGCAGGCAACATTAGCTGTTATTACGGCAACTTCCCTGTAAATTTGGCGAAGTTTGATTTTTTACTGCAAAAGTTATTAATGAGATTGGTGTGAAATTTGATTGAGTATTATTAAAAGTTATTCATTTAGACGTCAATTCAGACGTCAATTCTCAACCGTTTTCCATGTAATTTTGCAGGCACCATCGGCTGGTATTACGGCAACTGCCCTGTAAATTTGGCGAAGTTTGATTAATTACTGCAAAAGTTATTAATGAGATTGTTTTGAAAATTGATTGAGTATTATTAAAAGTTATTCATTTAGACGTCAATTCAGACGTCAATTCTCAACCGTTCTCGATGTAGTTTTGCAGGCACCATCGGCTGGTATTACGGCAACTTTCGTGTGATTTTGGCGAAGTTTGATTAATTATTGCAGAAGTTATTAATGAGCTTGGTGTGAAATTTGATTGACTATTATTAAAAGTTATTCATTTAGACGTCAATTCAGACGTCAATTCTCAACCGTTTTCCATGTAGTTTTGCAGGCAGCATTGGCTGTTATTACGGCAACTTCCCTGTAAATTTGGCGAAGTTTGATTATTTACTGCAAAAGTTATTAATGAGATTGGTGTGAAATTTGATTGAGTATTATTAAAAGTTATTCATTTAGACGTCAATTCAGACGTCAATTCTCAACCGTTTTCCATTTAGTTTTGTAGGCGACATCGTCTGTTATTACGGCAACTTCCCTGTAAATTTGGCTAGGTTTGATTAATTACTGCATAAGTTATTAATGAGATTGGTGTGAAATTTGATTGAGTATTACTAAAAGTTATTCATTTAGACGTTAATTCAGACGTCAATTCTCAACCGTTTTCCATGTAGTTTTGTAGGCGACATTGGCTGTTATTACGGCAACTTCCCTGTAAATCTGGCGAAGTTTGATTAATGTAAACTTGGCGAAGTTTGATTTATTTCTGTGAAAATTATTAAAGAGATTGGTGTGAAATTTGATTGATTATTATTAAAAGTTATTCATTTAGACCTCAATTCAGACGTCAATTCTCAACCGTTTTCCATGTAGTTTTGCAGGCACCATCGGCTGGTACTACGCCAATTTCCGTGTAAATTTGGCGAAGTTTGCTTAATTACTGCAAAAGTTATTAATGAGCTTGGTGTGAAATTTGATTGAGTCCTATTAAAAGTTATTCATTTAGACGTCAATTCAGACGTCAATTCTCAACCGTTTTCCATGTAGTTTTGCAGGCAACATTGGCTGTTATTACGGCAACTTCCCTGTAAATTTGGCGAAGTTTGATTATTTACTGCAAAAGTTATTAATGAGATTGGTGTGAAATTTGATTGAGTATTATTAAAAGTTATTCATTTAGACGTCAATTCAGACGTCAATTCTCAACCGTTTTCCATGTAATTTTGCAGGCCCCATCGGCTGGTATTACGGCAACTGCCCTGTAAATTTGGCGAAGTTTGATTAATTACTGCAAAAGTTATTAATGAGATTGGTTTGAAAATTGATTGAGTATTATTAAAAGTTATTCATTTAGACGTCAACTTAGACGTCAATCCTCAACCGTTCTCGATGTAGTTTTGCAGGCACCATCGGCTGGTATTACGGCAATTTCCTTGTAAATTTGGCGAAGTTTGCTTAATTACTGCAAAAGTTATTAATGAGTTTGGTGTGAAATTTGATTGAGTCTTATTAAAAGTTATTCATTTAGACGTCAATTCAGACGTCAATTCTCACCGTTTTCCATGTAGTGTAGTGGTTAAGCTCCCATAACGAAACAATTGTGCATTTTATGATTAAAGCATGAAAGTTCCACCATTATTAGTACATATCCTTGGGTTTATCTTAAGATGTGGAGGTAAGTTAGATTTGACCCCTGGTGACCTCTAGAGGTCATTGACCTCTAAAGGTCAAAATATCCAATAGCGAAGCCAAGAAGTGGTGAAAATTGTGTATTACAATATCTATAAAATGTTTTTGTATTCCAGAAGTGTGCCAAATACTCTAAGAGACTGCTGTTAATCATAAACATAACTCCAAGGTCACGTCAAGGTCACTTTAGGGTCATTTGAAGGTCAAAATGGCAACAAATAGTAAAAATATTCACTTTTAATCAATTTTACCAATACTAGTGGTGTAGTCATCTATTACAAAGGATTGGTTTTGACACAGTCTTGGTCAGATATCTTTTCCATGAGCATTTTAGGAGATTGAGGGCAGTATTTAACTTGGGAGGGAAAATACACCATAAGTATCCCCCGTACTACACCCCTTCCTCATTGTTTAATTGAACGAGCAAAATTACAGTGTGCAGCAGGTTTTAAACATCAGCTTGTGATCCCATAGCAAACTATTGATGCATAATTGGGCTGTGAAGTCTGACATGGGCTGGGATTATGTTTTACTGAGGTACCGTCGAAAAACAACGTTAAGGTCATATCAAGGTCATTTCAAGGCCAAACCTTCAAAAATCATAAAAAATATTTATTTTTACTTTCATACCGGATACCATAATTAATTTCTAGGCTGCATCAATTTTTCAGAAAGTTCGGCAAAATACTCGAGTCATAGTGTAGTGTTTATATTAAGCTCCTATAATGAAACAATTGTGCATTTTATGATTGAGGCATGAAACTTCTACCATTATTATCAAATATCCTAATCTTTATTTTAAATTGTGGAGGTAAGCAAGATTTGACCTCTGGTGACCTCTAGAGGTCATCGACATCAAAAGGTCGAAATACTCAGCAAAAAGTGGTGAACATTGTGTATTACCATATTTATAAACTATTTTTGTATTCCAGAAATATGTCAATTGCTCAAGGAGACTACTATTAATGATAATAATAACACCAAAGTCATAGCAAAGTTACTTCAAGGTCATTTCAAGGTCAAAACAACAAAAAATGTGAAAATATCCACTTTTTATCAAATTCAACACGGTTAGTGGTGCAATAAACTATTACAAAGACTGATTTTAAGGCATTACTGGTCAGACATATTGTCCACACACATTTTCAAGAAATTGAGGGCAGTGTCAACCCTGGGAGGGGTATATCACAGCCTTATTCCCCTTATTACACTCATTTCTCAATGTTTATTTGAACAATCAAAATTGTAGCGTGCAGCAGTGTGAAACATCAGCTTGGGCTCGCATTGCAAAATATCGATAGATAATTGGATATGGAGGTCAAACTGGCAAAAATCCTTAAAATATATACCTTTACTTACTTACAAACCCGTTGACCTCTTGAAATTCAGCATTTATTTTCAGAATATGTATCAGATATATAATAAAATTTTGGTGATAGTGACAACACACAGTCATTATAGTCCCAATATATTATATGAAAACACACACCATTGAAATGATCTTAACTTGACCTTGGAAGCCCAATTTCAGGAAGCTGAAGGGCGTCCTCTTTGTATGTCAACTGTAGCCATCTTGTACATCGATTAGTTTATACTAGAGTGAGAGGCAGCGTTAATCAGTATTTTACAAATATACAGCGATATGATGTTATTCACAGTGTTATAATCCAATTGAATACTAGTATGTTTTCGTGGTATCGTGACTGAGGCTATACCACACATTTAAACCAATATGTATCTATTTCGCTTATGAAGGCACCATTCAATTACTAGGGGGGAGGGGGGGGGGTGAATTGGAAAACATATTTTTTTCACTTTCTATCTGCAGTTAATTTTTTTCACACTCGAACAATATATTTATTTCAGTACTCAACCTCGATAACGGTCTAGTATTTCGTTATAACGATTCACTTATTTCGTTGTGACGGTTTATAACAAAATAGTACACCGTTATAACGAAATACTAGACCGTCATAAAAAGGATAGTAGACCGTTATAACGGATTAGTAGACCGTTATAACGGATTAGCAAGCCGCTATAACGGATAAGCAGACCTCTATAACGGATTAGTAGATCACTATAACGGATTAGTAGGCAGTTATAACGGATTAGCATGCCGTTATAATCTATTAGTAGGACGTTATAACTGATTAGTGGGCCGTTATAGCGGATAATTAGACTGTTATACCGGATTAGTATGCCGCTATAACGGATTAGTAGGCTGTTATAACGGATTAGCATGCCGTTATAATCGATTAGTAGGACGTTATAACTGATTAGTGGGCCGTTATAGCGGATAATTAGACTGTTATAACGGATTAGTAGGCCGCTATAACGGATTAGTAGACCGTTATAACGGATTAGCAGGCCGTTTTAACGGATTAGTAGGCCGTTATAACAAATTAGTAGGCCGTTATTACGGATTGGTGGGCCGTTATAAAATATTAGTGGGCCGCTATAACTGATTAGCAGACTATTATAACGGATTAGTAGACCGTTATGACGGATTAGTAGACCGTCATAACGGATTAGTAGGCCGTTATAACGGATTGGTAGGCCGTTACAACGGATTAGTAGGCCACTATAACGGATTAGTAGGCCGCTATAACGGATTAGTAGGCCGCTATAACGGAATTATAGACCGTTATAACGGATTAGTAGACCATCATAACGGATTAGTAGGCCGTTATAACGGATTAGTAGGCCGTTATAACGGATCAGTAGGCCGTTATAACGGATTAGTAGGCCGTTATAACGGATTAGTAGACCGTTATAACGAATTGGTAGGCCGTTATAACGGATTGGTAGACCGTTATTACGGACTGGTAGACCATCATAACGGATTAGTGGGCCGTTATAACGGATTAGTAGGCCGTTATAACGGATTAGTAGGCCGTTATAACGGATTAGTAGGCCGTTATAACGGATTAGTAGGCCGTTATAACGGGCTGGTAGACCGTTATTACGGGCTGGAAGACCATCATAACAGATTAGTAGGCCGTTATAACGGATTAATAGGCCGTTATAACGAATTGGTAAGCCGTTATAACGGATTGGTAGACCATCATAACGGATTAGTAGGCCGTTATAACGGATTGGTAGGCCGTTATAACGGATTGGTAGGCCGTTATAACGGATTGGTAGACCGTTATTATGGACTGGTAGACCATCATAACGGATTAGTAGGCCGTTATAGCGGATTAGTAGGCCGTTATAACGGATTGGTAGGCCGTTATAACAGGTTGGTAGACCATTATAACGGATTAGTAGGCCGTTATAACGGATTGGTAGGCCGTTATAACGGATTGGTAGGCCGTTATAACGGATTGGTAGACCGTTATTACGGACTGGTAGACCATCATAACGGATTAGTGGGCCGTTATAGCGGATTAGTAGGCCGTTATAACGGATTGGTAGGCCGTTATAACAGGTTGGTAGACCATTATAACGGATTAGTAGGCCGCTATAACGGATTGGTAGGCCGTTATAACGGATTAGTAGGCCGTTATAACGGATTGGTAGGCCGTTATAACAGGTTGGTAGACCATTATAACGGATTAGTAGGCCGCTATAACGGATTGGTGGGCCGTTATAACGGATTGGTAGGCCGTTATAACGGATTAATAGGCCGTTATAACTGATTAGTAGACCGCTATGACGGATTGGTAGACCGTTATACCGGATTAGTAGGCCGTTATAACGGATTAGTAGGCCGTTATAACGGATTAGTAGGCCGGCATAACAGATTAGTAGGCCGGTATAACGGATAAGTAGGCCGTTATAACGGATTGGTAGACCGTTATATCTGATTGGTAGGCCGTTATAACGGATTAGTATACCGTTATAACGGATTGGTTTACCGTTATAACGGATTAGTAGGCCGTCATAACGGTTTAGTAGGCCGTTATAACTGATCAGTAGGCCGTTATAACGGATTAGTAGGCCGTTATGACGGATTAGTAGGCCGTTATAACGGATTGGTGGGCCGTTATAACGGATTAGTATGCCGTTATAACGGATTGGTCGACCGTTATAACGGATTAGTAGGCCGTCATAACGGATTAGTAGGCCGTTATAACGGATTGGTAGGCCGTTATAACGGATTAGGAGGCGGCTATAACGGGTTGGTAGACCGTTATAACGGATTAGTAGGCCGCTATGACGGATTAGTAGACCGCTATAACGAAACTAGACCGCTATAGCGAAATACTAGACCGCTATATAAATACTAGACCATTGTTGCGAAATAGTATACCGTTGTAACGAAATACTAGCCAGTTTTAACGCAATAATAGACCGTTGTATTGTAATAATGCACCGTTATAGCGGGATAATAGACCGTTTTAACGGATAAGTAGACCGTTATAACGAAATAATGTTTTATTATCACGAAATAATAGACCGTTATGACGGAATAGTAGGCTGTTATAATGGATTAGTATGTCGTTATAACGAAATACGAGACCGTTATAATGAAATAGAAAACCTACGTTATAACGGAACAGTAGCTCGTTATAACGGATTAGTAAACCGTTATAACGAAATACCATACCGCTAAAACGAAATACTAGACCGTTATAACGGAGTAGTATATGCAAAGTAGTTAATATTATATATCCTATTTCATGCCTGTGATAGGGTTAGTCTAGTAAAAATGCAACTGTTGCCGAGAAGTCATGGAAAAGCGCCTTGTCCTAATAGAAAATAATGCAGTCTATCCAGTATGAATTGGATTGAATACCGAACGATGGAATAATCGGTTCGATATATAACATGGTGACAGGGTCTTAATTTAACGAGAAAACGAGCAGTCATAACATCGATATTTTGCCATGCTTTTTGAAAAATTAATGTAGCCTAGTAATTAATTCTAGTATCTGGTATGTTTAAAAAATCACCTGCACATCTCCATAACGTGGAGAATTGGATTCTGAAATTTGACTAATTTCTTACAAAGTTTGAGATTTTCGCGGCGCAATAAATTATGAAGTTGATTTGTGGCGACCATTTTAAATTTCAGTGAAATCTTGAACAAATTGCCTATACATCTCTATATCATTGGGAATGTGAGTGTAAGATTTCGATAATTTCTGATGAAGGTTTTTCGTTTTTGCCCCCACAAAAAATTATGAAGATATATTTTGCATTTTGGTAGCATGTTTAATAACTCACTTGCACATCCCCACGTTGTTGAGAATGTGATTTAAAATTTAAAAAAAATGACCACTAGTTTTTTAGTTATTGCACCCACAAAAATTAAGTACCGCCTGATGCCTCACGCTTGATATATCCCACCGCGACTAAAATCCCCCTTCCCCCACAGTCGTGGGATATAAACATGCTCGCCACTTCTATTAGGAGATTAGGCCATATGGTCACGCTAAGAATATATATACAATTCAACGTTCGAATCGAGCAGTTATAATCAGTATGAACAGCCGTCATTTTTTCTGAATGTATGTGGTCTTCTAACAGCTTCCAGCTACCTGGAACATTAGACTGGAGAGACTAGATAAAGGTGATGGCATCAACGCTATGCCAATGGCTCACATGGCTTACAATATGCATCTGTCTACAGTCGGCCTATAGATAATAATGTGGTCCCAAATTAGAAAACACTGCTTTGTTGACCAAACTTATTGAGGGAGACATGATTGCTACATGGAGGCTATCAAATGTATAACCAATGGGCCTTAAACCAATCTTTAAATTATCATATATGGCTCACCTGCATAAAGATAAGTTGATGTAGATAGATGTGATTCAAGACAAATTGTATGCATGCCACCAGAAATTGGAACAGCTCTGAAGAAGACATGTGATCTTGGTAACAGTTTTTGCCAGTTTGACCTTGAAATGACCTTGACATGACCTTCAAATTGATTTCGGATGGTACTCCAGTAAAACACAACCCCACTCGATGTCAAAATTCATATCCCAATTTGTTATCAATATTTTGCTATGGGAGCCCAAGCTAATGTTTTACAGTGAGGCATAATTGTAATTTGGCCCGTTCAACTTAATATTGAGGAAGGAGCGTAATAAGTGGAATACCTAGGAGAGCCTCCCCCCCCCCCTCCCAAGGTTGATACTGCCCTTAATATCCTCAAATCTGTGTGGAAAATACATAGGACGAAGATTATGTCAAAACCAGTCCTTTGCAATAAATGACTGCATAACTACAGGGTAGAAATTGATAAAAAGTGAAAATTTTAACTATTTTCCGCCACTTTGACCTTTAAATGACCTTGGTGTGACCTTGACATGACCTTGGTGTTATTTTTATGATTCAAAACAGTATCTTCGAGTATTTGACACACTTTTGGGCCATAGAAACAAATCATAGATATTGTAATATACAAGTTTCACTACTTATTTGCTTTTCCAGTGAATATTTTGACCTTTCGAGGTCAATGACCTCTAGAGGTCATCAGAGGTCAACTCCAGTTTACCTCCACATCTGAAAATGACCCTTAGGATATGTTCTACAGGTGGTAGAAATTGCATGCTTTAATCATAAAATGCACAATAGGTTACCTTATCTACTATACTAATGTAGTTTTGCAGGCACCATCGGCTGGTATTACGGCAACTTCCCTGTAAATTTGGCGAAGTTTGATTATTTACTGCAAAAGTTATTAATGAGATTGGTGTGAAATTTGATTGAGTATTATTAAAAGTTATTCATTTAGACGTCAATTCAGACGTCAATTCTCAATCGTTTTCCATGTAATTTTGCAGGCACCATCGGCTGGTATTACGGCAACTGCCCTGTAAATTTGGCGAAGTTTGATTAATTACTGCAAAAGTTATTAATGAGATTGGTTTGAAAATTGATTGAGTATTATTAAAAGTTATTCATTTAGACGTCAACTTAGACGTCAATCCTCAACCGTTCTCGATGTAGTTTTGCAGGCACCATCGGCTGGTATTACGGCAACTTCCGTGTGAATTTGGCGAAGTTTGCTTAATTACTGCAAAAGTTATTAATGAGCTTGGTGTGAAATTTGATTGAGTCTTATTAAAAGTTATTCATTTAGACGTCAATTCAGACGTCAATTCTCAACCGTTTCCCATGTAATTTTGCAGGCACCATCGGCTGGTATTACGGCAACTGCCCTGTAAATTTGGCGACGTTTAATTATTTACTGCAAAAGTTATTAATGAGATTGGTGTGAAATTTGATTGAGTATTATTAAAAGTTATTCATTTAGACGTCAATTCAGACGTCAATTCTAAACCGTTTTCCATGTAGTTTTGCAGGCACCATCGGCTGGCATTACGGCAACTACCCTGTAAATTTGGCTAAGTTTGATTAATTACTGCATAAGTTATTAATGAGATTGGTGTGAAATTTGATTGAGTATTATTAAAAGTTATTCATTTAGACGTCAATTCAGACGGCAATTCTCAACCGTTTTCCATGTAGTTTTGTAGGCGACATCGGCTGTTATTACGGCAACTTCCCTGTAAATTTGGCGAAGTTTGGTTAATGTAAACTTGGCGAAGTTTGATTTATTACTGCGAAAATTATTAAAGAGATTGGTGTGAAATTTGATTGATTATTATTAAAAGCTGTTCATTTAGACGTCAATTCAGACGTCAATTCTCAACCGTTTTCCATGTAGTTTTGCAGGCACCATCGGCTGGTATTACGGCAACTTCCGTGTGAATTTGGCGAAGTTTTATTAATTATTGCAGAAGTTATTAATGAGCTTGGTGTGAAATTTGATTGACTTTTATTAAAAATTATTCATTTAGACGTCAATTCAGACGTCAATTCTCAACCGTTTTCCATGTAATTTTGCAGGCCCCATCGGCTGGTATTACGGCAACTGCCCTGTAAATTTGGCGAAGTTTGAATAATTACTGCAAAAGTTATTAATGAGATTGGTTTGAAAATTGATTGAGTATTATTAAAAGTTATTCATTTAGACGTCAACTTAGACGTCAATCCTCAACCGTTCTCGATGTAGTTTTGCAGGCACCATCGGCTGGTATTACGGCAATTTCCTTGTAAATTTGGCGAAGTTTGCTTAATTACTGCAAAAGTTATTAATGAGTTTGGTGTGAAATTTGATTGAGTCTTATTAAAAGTTATTCATTTAGACGTCAATTCAGACGTCAATTCTCACCGTTTTCCATGTAGTTTTGCAGGCAACATTGGCTGTTATTACGGCAACTTCCCTGTAAATTTGGCGAAGTTTGATTATTTACTGCAAAAGTTATTAATGAGATTGGTGTGAAATTTGATTGAGTATTATTAAAAGTTATTCATTTAGACGTCAATTCAGACGTCAATTCTCAACCGTTTTCCATGTAATTTTGCAGGCCCCATCGGCTGGTATTACGGCAACTGCCCTGTAAATTTGGCGAAGTTTGATTAATTACTGCAAAAGTTATTAATGAGATTGGTTTGAAAATTGATTGAGTATTATTAAAAGTTATTCATTTAGACGTCAACTTAGACGTCAATCCTCAACCGTTCTCGATGTAGTTTTGCAGGCACCATCGGCTGGTATTACGGCAATTTCCTTGTAAATTTGGCGAAGTTTGCTTAATTACTGCAAAAGTTATTAATGAGTTTGGTGTGAAATTTGATTGAGTCTTATTAAAAGTTATTCATTTAGACGTCAATTCAGACGTCAATTCTCACCGTTTTCCATGTAGTTTTGCAGGCACCATCGGCTGGTATTACGGCAACTTCCCTGTGAATTTGGCGAAGTTTGATTATTTACTGCAAAAGTTATTAATGAGATTGGTGTGAAATTTGATTGAGTATTATTAAAAGTTATTCATTTAGACGTCAATTCAGACGTCAATTCTCAATCGTTTTCCATGTAATTTTGCAGGCACCATCGGCTGGTATTACAGCAACTGCCCTGTAAATTTGGCGAAGTTTGATTAATTACTGCAAAAGTTATTAATGAGATTGGTTTGAAAATTGATTGAGTATTATTAAAAGTTATTCATTTAGACGTCAACTTAGACGTCAATCCTCAACCGTTCTCGATGTAGTTTTGCAGGCACCATCGGCTGGTATTACGGGAACTTCCGTGTGAATTTGGCGAAGTTTGCTTAATTACTGCAAAAGTTATTAATGAGCTTGGTGTGAAATTTGATTGAGTCTTATTAAAAGTTATTCATTTAGACGTCAATTCAGACGTCAATTCTCACCGTTTTCCATGTAGTTTTGCAGGCAACATTGGCTGTTATTACGGCAACTTCCCTGTAAATTTGGCGAAGTTTGATTAATTACTGCAAAAGTTATTAATGAGATTGGTGTGAAATTTGATTGAGTATTATTAAAAGTTATTCATTTAGACGTCAAATCAGACGTCAATTCTCAACCGTTTTCCATGTAATTTTGCAGGCAACATCGGCTGGTATTACGGCAACTGCCCTGTAAATTTGGCGAAGTTTGATTAATTACTGCAAAAGTTATTAATGAGATTGTTTTGAAAATTGATTGAGTATTATTAAAAGTTATTCATTTAGACGTCAATTCAGACGTCAATTCTCAACCGTTCTCGATGTAGTTTTGCAGGCACCATCGGCTGGTATTACGGCAACTTTCGTGTGATTTTGGCGAAGTTTGATTAATTATTGCAGAAGTTATTAATGAGCTTGGTGTGAAATTTGATTGACTATTATTAAAAGTTATTCATTTAGACGTAAATTCAGACGTCAATTCTCAACCGTTTTCCATGTAGTTTTGCAGGCAACATTGGCTGTTATTACGGCAACTTCCCTGTAAATTTGGCGAAGTTTGATTATTTACTGCAAAAGTTATTAGTGAGATTGATGTGAAATTTGATTGAGTATTATGAAAAGTTATTCATTTAGACGTCAATTCAGACGTCAATTCTCAACCGTTTTCCATTTAGTTTTGTAGGCGACATCGGCTGTTATTACGGCAACTTCCCTGTAAATTTGGCTAGGTTTGATTAATTACTGCATAAGTTATTAATGAGATTGGTGTGAAATTTGATTGAGTATTACTAAAAGTTATTCATTTAGACGTTAATTCAGACGTCAATTCTCAACCGTTTTCCATGTAGTTTTGTAGGCGACATCGGCTGTTATTACGGCAACTTCCCTGTAAATCTGGCGAAGTTTGATTAATGTAAACTTGGCGAAGTTTGATTTATTACTGTGAAAATTATTAAAGAGATTGGTGTGAAATTTGATTGATTATTATTAAAAGTTATTCATTTAGACGTCAATTCAGACGTCAATTCTCAACCGTTTTCCATGTAGTTTTGCAGGCACCATCGGCTGGTATTACGCCAATTTCCGTGTAAATTTGGCGAAGTTTGCTTAATTACTGCAAAAGTTATTAATGAGCTTGGTGTGAAATTTGATTGAGTCCTATTAAAAGTTATTCATTTAGACGTCAATTCAGACGTCAATTCTCAACCGTTTTCCATGTAGTTTTGCAGGCAACATTGGCTGTTATTACGGCAACTTCCCTGTAAATTTGGCGAAGATTGATTATTTACTGCAAAAGTTATTAATGAGATTGGTGTGAAATTTGATTGAGTATTATTAAAAGTTATTCATTTAGACGTCAATTCAGACGTCAATTCTCAACCGTTTTCCATGTAATTTTGCAGGCCCCATCGGCTGGTATTACGGCAACTGCCCTGTAAATTTGGCGAAGTTTGATTAATTACTGCAAAAGTTATTAATGAGATTGGTTTGAAAATTGATTGAGTATTATTAAAAGTTATTCATTTAGACGTCAACTTAGACGTCAATCCTCAACCGTTCTCGATGTAGTTTTGCAGGCACCATCGGCTGGTATTACGGCAATTTCCTTGTAAATTTGGCGAAGTTTGCTTAATTACTGCAAAAGTTATTAATGAGTTTGGTGTGAAATTTGATTGAGTCTTATTAAAAGTTATTCATTTAGACGTCAATTCAGACGTCAATTCTCACCGTTTTCTATGCAGTTTTGCAGGCACCATCGGCTGGTATTACGGCAACTTCCCTGTAAATTTGGCGAAGTTTGATTATTTACTGCAAAAGTTATTAATGAGATTGGTGTGCAATTTGATTGAGTATTATTAAAAGTTATTCATTTAGACGTCAATTCAGACGTCAATTCTCAATCGTTTTCCATGTAATTTTGCAGGCACCATCGGCTGGTATTACGGCAACTGCCCTGTAAATTTGGCGAAGTTTGATTAATTACTGCAAAAGTTATTAATGAGATTGGTTTGAAAATTGATTGAGTATTATTAAAAGTTATTCATTTAGACGTCAACTTAGACGTCAATCCTCAACCGTTCTCGATGTAGTTTTGCAGGCACCATCGGCTGGTATTACGGCAACTTCCGTGTGAATTTGGCAAAGTTTGCTTAATTACTGCAAAAGTTATTAATGAGCTTGGTGTGAAATTTGATTGAGTCTTATTAAAAGTTATTCATTTAGACGTCAATTCAGACGTCAATTCTCAACCGTTTTCCATGTAATTTTGCAGGCAACATTGGCTGTTATTACGGCAACTTCCCTGTAAATTTGGCGAAGTTTGATTAATTACTGCAAAAGTTATCAATGAGATTGGTGTGAAATTTGATTGAGTATTATTAAAAGTTATTCATTTAGACGCCAATTCAGACGTCAATTCTCAACCGTTTTCCATGTAATTTTGCAGGCACCATCGGCTGGTATTACGGCAACTGCCCTGTAAATTTGGCGAAGTTTGATTAATTACTGCAAAAGTTATTAATGAGATTGGTTTGAAAATTGATTGAGTATTATTAAAAGTTATTCATTTAGACGTCAACTTAGACGTCAATCCTCAACCGTTCTCGATGTAGTTTTGCAGGCACCATCGGCTGGTATTACGGCAATTTCCTTGTAAATTTGGCGAAGTTTGCTTAATTACTGCAAAAGTTATTAATGAGTTTGGTGTGAAATTTGATTGAGTCTTATTAAAAGTTATTCATTTAGACGTCAATTCAGACGTCAATTCTCACCGTTTTCCATGTAGTTTTGCAGGCACCATCGGCTGGTATTACGGCAACTTCCCTGTAAATTTGGCGAAGTTTGATTATTTACTGCAAAAGTTATTAATGAGATTGGTGTGAAATTTGATTGAGTATTATTAAAAGTTATTCATTTAGACGTCAATTCAGACGTCAATTCTCAATCGTTTTCCATGTAATTTTGCAGGCACCATCGGCTGGTATTACGGCAACTGCCCTGTAAATTTGGCGAAGTTTGATTAATTACTGCAAAAGATATTAATGAGATTGGTTTGTAAATTGATTGAGTATTAATAAAAGTTATTCATTTAGACGTCAACTTAGACGTCAATCCTCAACCGTTCTCGATGTAGTTTTGCAGGCACCATCGGCTGGTATTACGGCAACTTCCGCGTGAATTTGGCGAAGTTTGCTTAATTACTGCAAAAGTTATTAATGAGCTTGGTGTGAAATTTGATTGAGTCTTATTAAAAGTTATTCATTTAGACGTCAATTCAGACGTCAATTCTGAACCGTTTTCCATGTAATTTTGCAGGCAACATTGGCTGTTATTACGGCAACTTCCCTGTAAATTTGGCGAAGTTTGATTAATTACTGCAAAAGTTATCAATGAGATTGGTGTGAAATTTGATTGAGTATTATTACAAGTTATTCATTTAGACGTCAATTCAGACGTCAATTCTCAACCGTTTTCCATGTAATTTTGCAGGCACCATCGGCTGGTATTACGGCAACTTCCCTGTAAATCTGGCGAAGTTTGATTAATGTAAACTTGGCGAAGTTTGATTTATTACTGTGAATATTATTAAAGAGATTGGTGTGAAATTTGATTGATTATTATTAAAAGTTATTCATTTAGACGTCAATTCAGACGTCAATTCTCAACCGTTTTCCATGTAATTTTGCAGGCACCATCGGCTGGTATTACGGCAACTGCCCTGTAAATTTGGCGAAGTTTGATTAATTACTGCAAAAGTTATTAATGAGATTGGTTTGAAAATTGATTGAGTATTATTAAAAGTTATTCACTTAGACGCCAACTTAGACGTCAATCCTCAACCGTTCTCGATGTAGTTTTGCAGGCACCATCGGCTGGTATTACGGCAACTTCCGCGTGAATTTGGCGAAGTTTGCTTAATTACTGCAAAAGTTATTAATGAGCTTGGTGTGAAATTTGATTGAGTCTTATTAAAAGTTATTCATTTAGACGTCAATTCAGACGTCAATTCTCAACCGTTTTCCATGTAATTTTGCAGGCAACATTGGCTGTTATTACGGCAACTTCCCTGTAAATTTGGCGAAGTTTGATTAATTACTGCAAAAGTTATCAATGAGATTGGTGTGAAATTTGATTGAGTATTATTAAAAGTTATTCATTTAGACGCCAATTCAGACGTCAATTCTCAACCGTTTTCCATGTAATTTTGCAGGCACCATCGGCTGGTATTACGGCAACTGCCCTGTAAATTTGGCGAAGTTTGATTAATTACTGCAAAAGTTATTAATGAGATTGGTTTGAAAATTGATTGAGTATTATTAAAAGTTATTCATTTAGACGTCAACTTAGACGTCAATCCTCAACCGTTCTCGATGTAGTTTTGCAGGCACCATCGGCTGGTATTACGGCAATTTCCTTGTAAATTTGGCAAAGTTTGCTTAATTACTGCAAAAGTTATTAATGAGTTTGGTGTGAAATTTGATTGAGTCTTATTAAAAGTTATTCATTTAGACGTCAATTCAGACGTCAATTCTCACCGTTTTCCATGTAGTTTTGCAGGCACCATCGGCTGGTATTACGGCAACTTCCCTGTAAATTTGGCGAAGTTTGATTATTTACTGCAAAAGTTATTAATGAGATTGGTGTGAAATTTGATTGAGTATTATTAAAAGTTATTCATTTAGACGTCAATTCAGACGTCAATTCTCAATCGTTTTCCATGTAATTTTGCAGGCACCATCGGCTGGTATTACGGCAACTGCCCTGTAAATTTGGCGAAGTTTGATTAATTACTGCAAAAGTTATTAATGAGATTGGTTTGAAAATTGATTGAGTATTATTAAAAGTTATTCATTTAGACGTCAACTTAGACGTCAATCCTCAACCGTTCTCGATGTAGTTTTGCAGGCACCATCGGCTGGTATTACGGCAACTTCCGCGTGAATTTGGCGAAGTTTGCTTAATTACTGCAAAAGTTATTAATGAGCTTGGTGTGAAATTTGATTGAGTCTTATTAAAAGTTATTCATTTAGACGTCAATTCAGACGTCAATTCTGAACCGTTTTCCATGTAATTTTGCAGGCAACATTGGCTGTTATTACGGCAACTTCCCTGTAAATTTGGCGAAGTTTGATTAATTACTGCAAAAGTTATCAATGAGATTGGTGTGAAATTTGATTGAGTATTATTAAAAGTTATTCATTTAGACGTCAATTCAGACGTCAATTCTCAACCGTTTTCCATGTAATTTTGCAGGCACCATCGGCTGGTATTACGGCAACTTCCCTGTAAATCTGGCGAAGTTTGATTAATGTAAACTTGGCGAAGTTTGATTTATTACTGTGAATATTATTAAAGAGATTGGTGTGAAATTTGATTGATTATTATTAAAAGTTATTCATTTAGACGTCAATTCAGACGTCAATTCTCAACCGTTTTCCATGTGGTTTTGCAGACACCATCGGCTGGTATTACGCCAATTTCCGTGTAAATTTGGCGAAGTTTGCTTAATTACTGCAAAAGTTATTAATGAGCTTGGTGTGAAATTTGATTGAGTTCTATTAAAAGTTATTCATTTAGACGTCAATTCAGACGTCAATTCTCAACCGTTTTCCATGTAGTTTTGCAGGCAACATTGGCTGTTATTACGGCAACTTCCCTGTAAATTTGGCGAAGTTTGATTAATTACTGCAAAAGTTATTAATGAGATTGGTTTGAAAATTGATTGAGTATTATTAAAAGTTATTCATTTAGACGTCAACTTAGACGTCAATCCTCAACAGTTCTCGATGTAGTTTTGCAGGCACCATCGGCTGGTATTATGGCAATTTCCTTGTAAATTTGGCGAAGTTTGCTTAATTACTGCAAAAGTTATTAATGAGTTTGGTGTGAAATTTGATTGAGTCTTATTAAAAGTTATTCATTTAGACGTCAATTCAGACGTCAATTCTCACCGTTTTCCATGTAGTTTTGCAGGCACCATCGGCTGGTATTACGGCAACTTCCCTGTAAATTTGGCGAAGTTTGATTATTTACTGCAAAAGTTATTAATGAGATTGGTGTGAAATTTGATTGAGTATTATTAAAAGTTATTCATTTAGACGTCAATTCAGACGTCAATTCTCAATCGTTTTCGATGTAATTTTGCAGGCACCATCGGCTGGTATTACGGCAACTGCCCTGTAAATTTGGCGAAGTTTGATTAATTACTGCAAAAGATATTAATGAGATTGGTTTGAAAATTGATTGAGTATTATTAAAAGTTATTCATTTAGACGTCAACTTAGACGTCAATCCTCAACCGTTCTCGATGTAGTTTTGCAGGCACCATCGGCTGGTATTACGGGAACTTCCGTGTGAATTTGGCGAAGTTTGCTTAATTACTGCAAAAGGTATTAATGAGCTTGGTGTGAAATTTGATTGAGTCTTATTAAAAGTTATTCATTTAGACGTCAATTCAGACGTCAATTCTCACCGTTTTCCATGTAGTTTTGCAGGCAACATTGGCTGTTATTACGGCAACTTCCCTGTAAATTTGGCGAAATTTGATTAATTACTGCAAAAGTTATTAATGAGATTGGTGTGAAATTTGATTGAGTATTATTAAAAGTTATTCATTTAGACGTCAATTCAGACGTCAATTCTCAACCGTTTTCCATGTAATTTTGCAGGCACCATCGGCTGGTATTACGGCAACTGCCCTGTAAATTTGGCGAAGTTTGATTAATTACTGCAAAAGTTATTAATGAGATTGTTTTGAAAATTGATTGAGTATTATTAAAAGTTATTCATTTAGACGTCAATTCAGACGTCAATTCTCAACCGTTCTCGATGTAGTTTTGCAGGCACCATCGGCTGGTATTACGGCAACTTTCGTGTGATTTTGGCGAAGTTTGATTAATTATTGCAGAAGTTATTAATGAGCTTGGTGTGAAATTTGATTGACTATTATTAAAAGTTATTCATTTAGACGTCAATTCAGACGTCAATTCTCAACCGTTTTCCATGTAGTTTTGCAGGCAACATTGGCTGTTATTACGGCAACTTCCCTGTAAATTTGGCGAAGTTTGATTTTTTACTGCAAAAGTTATTAATGAGATTGGTGTGAAATTTGATTGAGTATTATTAAAAGTTATTCATTTAGACGTCAATTCAGACGTCAATTCTCAACCGTTTTCCATTTAGTTTTGTAGGCGACATCGGCTGTTATTACGGCAACTTCCCTGTAAATTTGGCTAGGTTTGATTAATTACTGCATAAGTTATTAATGAGATTGGTGTGAAATTTGATTGAGTATTACTAAAAGTTATTCATTTAGACGTTAATTCAGACGTCAATTCTCAACCGTTTTCCATGTAGTTTTGTAGGCGACATCGGCTGTTATTACGGCAACTTCCCTGTAAATCTGGCGAAGTTTGATTAATGTAAACTTGGCGAAGTTTGATTTATTACTGTGAAAATTATTAAAGAGATTGGTGTGAAATTTGATTGATTATTATTAAAAGTTATTCATTTAGACGTCAATTCAGACGTCAATTCTCAACCGTTTTCCATGTAGTTTTGCAGGCACCATCGGCTGGTATTACGCCAATTTCCGTGTAAATTTGGCGAAGTTTGCTTAATTACTGCAAAAGTTATTAATGAGCTTGGTGTGAAATTTGATTGAGTCCTATTAAAAGTTATTCATTTAGACGTCAATTCAGACGTCAATTCTCAACCGTTTTCCATGTAGTTTTGCAGGCAACATTGGCTGTTATTACGGCAACTTCCCTGTAAATTTGGCGAAGTTTGATTATTTACTGCAAAAGTTATTAATGAGATTGGTGTGAAATTTGATTGAGTATTATTAAAAGTTATTCATTTAGACGTCAATTCAGACGTCAATTCTCAACCGTTTTCCATGTAGTTTTGCAGGCACCATCGGCTGGTATTACGGCAACTTCCTTGTAAATTTGGCGAAGTTTGCTTAATTACTGCAAAAGTTATTAATGAGTTTGGTGTGAAATTTGATTGAGTTTTATTAAAAGTTATTCATTTAGACGTCAATTCAGACGTCAATTCTCACCGTTTTCCATGTAGTTTTGCAGGCACCATCGGCTGGTATTACGGCAACTTCCCTGTAAATTTGGCGAAGTTTGATTAATTACTGCAAAAGTTATTAATGAGATTGGTGTGAAATTTGATTGAGTATTATTAAAAGTTATTCATTTAGACGTCAATTCAGACGTCAATTCTCAACCGTTTTCCATGTAATTTTGCAGGCACCATCGGCTGGTATTACGGCAACTGCCCTGTAAATTTGGCGAAGTTTGATTAATTACTGCAAAAGTTATTAATGAGATTGGTTTGAAAATTGATTGAGTATTATTAAAAGTTATTCATTTAGACGTCAACTTAGACGTCAATCCTCAACCGTTCTCGATGTAGTTTTGCAGGCACCATCGGCTGGTATTACGGCAACTTCCGTGTGAATTTGGCGAAGTTTGCTTAATTACTGCAAAAGTTATTAATGAGCTTGGTGTGAAATTTGATTGAGTCTTATTAAAAGTTATTCATTTAGACGTCAATTCAGACGTCAATTCTCAACCGTTTTCCATGTAATTTTGCAGGCAACATTGGCTGTTATTACGGCAACTTCCCTGTAAATTTGGCGAAGTTTGATTAATTACTGCAAAAGTTATCAATGAGATTGGTGTGAAATTTGATTGAGTATTATTAAAAGTTATTCATTTAGACGTCAATTCAGACGTCAATTCTCAACCGTTTTCCATGTAATTTTGCAGGCACCATCGGCTGGTATTACGGCAACTTCCCTGTAAATCTGGCGAAGTTTGATTAATGTAAACTTGGCGAAGTTTGATTTATTACTGTGAATATTATTAAAGAGATTGGTGTGAAATTTGATTGATTATTATTAAAAGTTATTCATTTAGACGTCAATTCAGACGTCAATTCTCAACCGTTTTCCATGTGGTTTTGCAGACACCATCGGCTGGTATTACGCCAATTTCTGTGTAAATTTGGCGAAGTTTGCTTAATTACTGCAAAAGTTATTAATGAGCTTGGTGTGAAATTTGATTGAGTCCTATTAAAAGTTATTCATTTAGACGTCAATTCAGACGTCAATTCTCAACCGTTTTCCATGTAGTTTTGCAGGCAACATTGGCTGTTATTACGGCAACTTCCCTGTAAATTTGGCGAAGTTTGATTATTTACTGCAAAAGTTATTAATGAGATTGGTGTGAAATTTGATTGAGTATTATTAAAAGTTATTCATTTAGACGTCAATTCAGACGTCAATTCTCACCGTTTTCCATGTAGTTTTGCAGGCACCATCGGCTGGTATTACGGCAATTTCCTTGTAAATTTGGCGAAGTTTGCTTAATTACTGCAAAAGTTATTAATGAGTTTGGTGTGAAATTTGATTGAGTTTTATTAAAAGTTATTCATTTAGACGTCAATTCAGACGTCAATTCTCACCGTTTTCCATGTAGTTTTGCAGGCACCATCGGCTGGTATTACGGCAACTTCCCTGTAAATTTGGCGAAGTTTGATTATTTACTGCAAAAGTTATTAATGAGATTGGTGTGAAATTTGATTGAGTATTATTAAAAGTTATTCATTTAGACGTCAATTCAGACGTCAATTCTCAACCGTTTTCCATGTAATTTTGCAGGCACCATCGGCTGGTATTACGGCAACTGCCCTGTAAATTTGGCGAAGTTTGATTAATTACTGCAAAAGTTATTAATGAGATTGGTTTGAAAATTGATTGAGTATTATTAAAAGTTATTCATTTAGACGTCAACTTAGACGTCAATCCTCAACCGTTCTCGATGTAGTTTTGCAGGCACCATCGGCTGGTATTACGGCAACTTCCGTGTGAATTTGGCGAAGTTTGCTTAATTACTGCAAAAGTTATTAATGAGCTTGGTGTGAAATTTGATTGAGTCTTATTAAAAGTTATTCATTTAGACGTCAATTCAGACGTCAATTCTCACCGTTTTCCATGTAGTTTTGCAGGCAACATTAGCTGTTATTACGGCAACTTCCCTGTAAATTTGGCGAAGTTTGATTTTTTACTGCAAAAGTTATTAATGAGATTGGTGTGAAATTTGATTGAGTATTATTAAAAGTTATTCATTTAGACGTCAATTCAGACGTCAATTCTCAACCGTTTTCCATGTAATTTTGCAGGCACCATCGGCTGGTATTACGGCAACTTCCCTGTAAATCTGGCGAAGTTTGATTAATGTAAACTTGGCGAAGTTTGATTTATTACTGTGAAAATTATTAAAGAGATTGGTGTGAAATTTGATTGATTATTATTAAAAGTTATTCATTTAGACGTCAATTCAGACGTCAATTCTCAACCGTTTTCCATGTAGTTTTGCAGACACCATCGGCTGGTATTACGCCAATTTCCGTGTAAATTTGGCGAAGTTTGCTTAATTACTGCAAAAGTTATTAATGAGCTTGGTGTGAAATTTGATTGAGTCCTATTAAAAGTTATTCATTTAGACGTCAATTCAGACGTCAATTCTCAACCGTTTTCCATGTAGTTTTGCAGGCAACATTGGCTGTTATTACGGCAACTTCCCTGTAAATTTGGCAAAGTTTGATTATTTACTGCAAAAGTTATTAATGAGATTGGTGTGAAATTTGATTGAGTATTATTAAAAGTTATTCATTTAGACGTCAATTCAGACGTCAATTCTCAACCGTTTTCCATGTAATTTTGCAGGCCCCATCGGCTGGTAATACGGCAACTGCCCTGTAAATTTGGCGAAGTTTGATTAATTACTGCAAAAGTTATTAATGAGATTGGTTTGAAAATTGATTGAGTATTATTAAAAGTTATTCATTTAGACGTCAACTTAGACGTCAATCCTCAACCGTTCTCGATGTAGTTTTGCAGGCACCATCGGCTGGTATTACGGCAATTTCCTTGTAAATTTGGCGAAGTTTGCTTAATTACTGCAAAAGTTATTAATGAGTTTGGTGTGAAATTTGATTGAGTCTTATTAAAAGTTATTCATTTAGACGTCAATTCAGACGTCAATTCTCACCGTTTTCCATGTAGTTTTGCAGGCACCATCGGCTGGTATTACGGCAACTTCCCTGTAAATTTGGCGAAGTTTGATTATTTACTGCAAAAGTTATTAATGAGATTGGTGTGAAATTTGATTGAGTATTATTAAAAGTTATTCATTTAGACGTCAATTCAGACGTCAATTCTCAATCGTTTTCCATGTAATTTTGCAGGCACCATCGGCTGGTATTACGGCAACTGCCCTGTAAATTTGGCGAAGTTTGATTAATTACTGCAAAAGTTATTAATGAGATTGGTTTGAAAATTGATTGAGTATTATTAAAAGTTATTCATTTAGACGTCAACTTAGACGTCAATCCTCAACCGTTCTCGATGTAGTTTTGCAGGCACCATCGGCTGGTATTACGGGAACTTCCGTGTGAATTTGGCGAAGTTTGCTTAATTACTGCAAAAGTTATTAATGAGCTTGGTGTGAAATTTGATTGAGTCTTATTAAAAGTTATTCATTTAGACGTCAATTCAGACGTCAATTCTCACCGTTTTCCATGTAGTTTTGCAGGCAACATTGGCTGTTATTACGGCAACTTCCCTGTAAATTTGGCGAAGTTTGATTAATTACTGCAAAAGTTATTAATGAGATTGGTGTGAAATTTGATTGAGTATTATTAAAAGTTATTCATTTAGACGTCAATTCAGACGTCAATTCTCACCGTTTTCCATGTAGTTTTGCAGGCAACATTGGCTGTTATTACGGCAACTTCCCTGTAAATTTGGCAAAGTTTGATTAATTACTGCAAAAGTTATTAATGAGATTGTGTGTGAAATTTGATTGACTATTATTAAAAGTTATTCATTTAGACGTCAATTCAGACGTCAATTCTCAACCGTTTTCCATGTAGTTTTGCAGGCAACATTGGCTGTTATTACGGCAACTTCCCTGTAAATTTGGCGAAGTTTGATTAATTACTGCATAAGTTATTAATGAGATTGGTGTGAAATTTGATTGAGTATTACTAAAAATTATTCATTTAGACGTTAATTCAGACGTCAATTCTCAACCGTTTTCCATGTAGTTTTGTAGGCGACATCGGCTGTTATTACGGCAACTTCCCTGTAAATCTGGCGAAGTTTGATTAATGTAAACTTGGCGAAGTTTGATTTATTACTGTGAAAATTATTAAAGAGATTGGTGTGAAATTTGATTGATTATTATTAAAAGTTATTCATTTAGACGTCAATTCAGACGTCAATTCTCAACCGTTTTCCATGTAGTTTTGCAGGCACCATCGGCTGGTATTACGCCAATTTCCGTGTAAATTTGGCGAAGTTTGCTTAATTACTGCAAAAGTTATTAATGAGCTTGGTGTGAAATTTGATTGAGTCCTATTAAAAGTTATTCATTTAGACGTCAATTCAGACGTCAATTCTCAACCGTTTTCCATGTAGTTTTGCAGGCAACATTGGCTGTTATTACGGCAACTTCCCTGTAAATTTGGCGAAGTTTGATTATTTACTGCAAAAGTTATTAATGAGATTGGTGTGAAATTTGATTGAGTATTATTAAAAGTTATTCATTTAGACGTCAATTCAGACGTCAATTCTCAACCGTTTTCCATGTAATTTTGCAGGCCCCATCGGCTGGTATTACGGCAACTGCCCTGTAAATTTGGCGAAGTTTGATTAATTACTGCAAAAGTTATTAATGAGATTGGTTTGAAAATTGATTGAGTATTATTAAAAGTTATTCATTTAGACGTCAACTTAGACGTCAATCCTCAACCGTTCTCGATGTAGTTTTGCAGGCACCATCGGCTGGTATTACGGCAATTTCCTTGTAAATTTGGCGAAGTTTGCTTAATTACTGCAAAAGTTATTAATGAGTTTGGTGTGAAATTTGATCGAGTCTTATTAAAAGTTATTCATTTAGACGTCAATTCAGACGTCAATTCTCACCGTTTTCCATGTAGTTTTGCAGGCACCATCGGCTGGTATTACGGCAACTTCCCTGTAAATTTGGCGAAGTTTGATTATTTACTGCAAAAGTTATTAATGAGATTGGTGTGAAATTTGATTGAGTATTATTAAAAGTTATTCATTTAGACGTCAATTCAGACGTCAATTCTCAATCGTTTTCCATGTAATTTTGCAGGCACCATCGGCTGGTATTACGGCAACTGCCCTGTAAATTTGGCGAAGTTTGATTAATTACTGCAAAAGTTATTAATGAGATTGGTTTGAAAATTGATTGAGTATTATTAAAAGTTATTCATTTAGACGTCAACTTAGACGTCAATCCTCAACTGTTCTCGATGTAGTTTTGCAGGCACCATCGGCTGGTATTACGGGAACTTCCGTGTGAATTTGGCGAAGTTTGCTTAATTACTGCAAAAGTTATTAATGAGCTTGGTGTGAAATTTGATTGAGTCTTATTAAAAGTTATTCATTTAGACGTCAATTCAGACGTCAATTCTCAACCGTTTTCCATGTAATTTTGCAGGCAACATTGGCTGTTATTACGGCAACTTCCCTGTAAATTTGGCGAAGTTTGATTAATTACTGCAAAAGTTATCAATGAGATTGATGTGAAATGTGATTGAGTATTATTAAAAGTTATTCATTTAGACGTCAATTCAGACGTCAATTCTCAACCGTTTTCCATGTAATTTTGCAGGCACCATCGGCTGGTATTACGGCAACTGCCCTGTAAATTTGGCGAAGTTTGATTAATTACTGCAAAAGTTATTAATGAGATTGTTTTGAAAATTGATTGACTATTATTAAAAGTTATTCATTTAGACGTCAATTCAGACGTCAATTCTCAACCGTTCTCGATGTAGTTTTGCAGGCACCATCGGCTGGTATTACGGCAACTTTTGTGGGATTTTGGCGAAGTTTGATTAATTATTGCAGAAGTTATTAATGAGCTTGGTGTGAAATTTGATTGACTATTATTAAAAGTTATTCATTTAGACGTCAATTCAGACGTCAATTCTCAACCGTTTTCCATTTAGTTTTGTAGGCGACATCGGCTGTTATTACGGCAACTTCCCTGTAAATTTGGCTAGGTTTGATTAATTACTGCATAAGTTATTAATGAGATTGGTGTGAAATTTGATTGAGTATTACTAAAAGTTATTCATTTAGACGTTAATTCAGACGTCAATTCTCAACCGTTTTCCATGTAGTTTTGTAGGCGACATCGGCTGTTATTACGGCAACTTCCCTGTAAATCTGGCGAAGTTTGATTAATGTAAACTTGGCGAAGTTTGATATATTACTGTGAAAATTATTAAAGAGATTGGTGTGAAATTTGATTGATTATTATTAAAAGTTATTCATTTAGACGTCAATTCAGACGTCAATTCTCAACCGTTTTCCATGTAGTTTTGCAGGCACCATCGGCTGGTATTACGGCAATTTCCGTGTAAATTTGGCGAAGTTTGCTTAATTACTGCAAAAGTTATTAATGAGCTTGGTGTGAAATTTGATTGAGTCCTATTAAAAGTTATTCATTTAGACGTCAATTCAGACGTCAATTCTCAACCGTTTTTCATGTAGTTTTGCAGGCACCATCGGCTGGTATTACGGCAATTTCCGTGTAAATTTGGCGAAGTTTGATTAATTACTGCAAAAGTTATTAATGAGATTGGTGTGAAATTTGATTGAGTATTATTAAAAGTTATTCATTTAGACGTCAACTTAGACGTCAATCCTCAACCGTTCTCGATGTAGTTTTGCAGGCACCATCGGCTGGTATTACGGCAATTTCCGTGTAAATTTGGCGAAGTTTGCTTAATTACTGCAAAAGTTATTAATGAGCTTGGTGTGAAATTTGATTGAGTCTTATTAAAAGTTATTCATTTAGACGTCAATTCAGACGTCAATTCTCACCGTTTTCCATGTAGTTTTGCAGGCAACATTGGCTGTTATTACGGCAACTTCCCTGTAAATTTGGCGAAGTTTGATTATTTACTGCAAAAGTTATTAATGAGATTGGTGTGAAATTTATTTGAGTATAATTAAAAGTTATTCATTTAGACGTCTATTCAGACGTCAATTCTCAATCGTTTTCCATGTAATTTTGCAGGCACCATCGGCTGGTATTACGGCAACTGCCCTGTAAATTTGGCGAAGTTTGATTAATTACTGCAAAAGTTATTAATGAGATTGTTTTGAAAATTGATTGAGTATTATTAAAAGTTATTCATTTAGACGTCAACTTAGACGTCAATCCTCAACCGTTCTCGATGTAGTTTTGCAGGCACCATCGGCTGGTATTACGGCAATTTCCTTGTAAATTTGGCGAAGTTTGCTTAATTACTGCAAAAGTTATTAATGAGTTTGGTGTGAAATTTGATTGAGTCTTATTAAAAGTTATTCATTTAGACGTCAATTCAGACGTCAATTCTCACCGTTTTCCATGTAGTTTTGCAGGCACCATCGGCTGGTATTACGGCAACTTCCCTGTAAATTTGGCGAAGTTTGATTATTTACTGCAAAAGTTATTAATGAGATTGGTGTGAAATTTGATTGAGTATTATTAAAAGTTATTCATTTAGACGTCAATTCAGACGTCAATTCTCAATCGTTTTCCATGTAATTTTGCAGGCACCATCGGCTGGTATTACGGCAACTGCCCTGTAAATTTGGCGAAGTTTGATTAATTACTGCAAAAGTTATTAATGAGATTGGTTTGAAAATTGATTGAGTATTATTAAAAGTTATTCATTTAGACGTCAACTTAGACGTCAATCCTCAACCGTTCTCGATGTAGTTTTGCAGGCACCATCGGCTGGTATTACGGCAACTTCCGTGTGAATTTGGCGAAGTTTGATTAATTACTGCAAAAGTTATTAATGAGATTGGGGTGAAATTTGATTGAGTATTATTAAAACTTATTCATTTGGACGTCAATTCAGACGTCAATTCTCAACCGTTTTCCATGTAGCTTTGCAGGCAACATCGGCTGTTATTACGGCAACTTCTCTGTAAATTTGGCGAAGTTTGACTAATTACTGCAAAAGTTATCAATGAGATTGGTGTGAAATTTGATTGACTATTATTAAAAGTTATTCATTTAGACCTCAACTCAGACGTCAATTCTCAACCGTTTTCTATGTAATTTTGCAGGCACCATCGGCTGGTATTACGGCATCTGCCCTGTAAATTTGGCAAAGTTTGAATGATTACTGCATAAGTTATTAATGAGCTTGGTGTGAAATTTGATTGAGTATTATTAAAAGTTATTCATTCAGACGTCAATTCAGACGTCAATTCTCAACCGTTTTCCATGTAGTTTTGCAGGCAACATTGGCTGTTATTACGGTAACTTCTCTGTAAATTTGGCAAAGTTTGATTAATTACTGCAAAAGTTATTAATGAGATTGGTGTGAAATTTGATTGAGTATTATTAAAAATTATTCATCTAGACGTCAATTCAGACGTCAATTCTCAAGCGTTTTCCATGTAGTTTTGCAGGCAACATCGGCTGTTATTACGGCAACTTCCCTGTAAATTTGGCGAAGTTTGATTAATTACTGCAAAAGTTATTAATGAAATTGGTGTGAAATTTGATTGAGTATTATTAAAAGTTATTCATTTAGACGTCAATTCAGACGTCAATTCTCAAATGTTTTCCATGTAGTTTTGTAGGCAACATCGGATGTTATTACGGCAACTTCCCTGTACATTTGGCGAAGTTTGATTAATGTAAACTTGTCGAAGTTTGATTTATTACAGCGAAAATTATTAAAGAGATTGGTGTGAAATTTGATTGAGTATTATTAAAAGTTATTCATTTAGACGTCAATTCAGACGTCAATTCTCAACCGTTTTCCATGTAGTTTTGCAGGCACCATCGGCTGGTATTACGGAAACTTCCGTGTAAATTTGGCGACGTTTGATTAATTACTGCAAAAGTTATTAATGAGCTTGGTGTGAAATTTCATTGAGTATTATTAAAAGTTATTCATTTAGACGTCAATTCAGACGTCAATTCTCAACCGTTTTCCATGTAGTTTTGCAGGCAACATTGGCTGTTATTACGGTAACTTCCCGGTAAATTAGGCAAAGTTTGATTAATTACTGCAAAAGTTATTAATGAGATTGTTGTAAAATTTGATTGAGTATTACTAAAACTTATTCATTTAGACGTCAATTCAGACGTCAATTCTAAACCGCTTTCCATGTAGTTTTGCAGGCAACATCGGCTGTTAT